>BLKR01016289.1:0-32133 GCA_011170035.1 Teleogryllus occipitalis | reverse complement strand
TATAATACGTGCACAACACGTATCAAAGACAAGAATATTCAAATACAAATACCTACTCGCATGCATTTCACTATATTTGTTTAAAGGCATAATAGATGCATATTTGTGTAGTGTTTCAGAGAATTGGTAATATTTCTACGTTCTAATATACTATTTAGTTTTTTACGAACGTTCAATATTTTAGATACTATTACATGTTCATATTTTAACCAAAAGACAATCACATAGACATTATATATATATATATATATATATATATATATATATATATATATATATATATATATATACACATATTATGTGAAGCTTTTGACACCACATTACTCTTTTCTTATCTATTTAGTGTAAAATACAATGATGTAAACAAAATCCTTATTTAATTTAATCCTTGATTAATCCTCATTTAACGTTGGAGGCATTCGCCAACGGCCTGAGCATCGCTCGCGCACTCCCAGCGTTGCATGGATGCCCTCGACCGAATTATGACGCCGATCACAAGGAAGAGCGAATAAATGAAATAAATCTTAATAAATTCAAAGAAATAAACATTTTCCTTCGGCGTTGACAGACGACTTGCAAAATCAAAGAAAACGCCACTGGTTGTAAATAAATATCTCTTCCAAGGGTTTTTTCTTTCTTTCGAAAACTTTTGGAAGGAGCCGCTTAGGTTGAGAGTGCAATTATATAATTGGTTTTCTCAAAATTTTAGTTATTTGTTCTTTAACATATTGTCATATCAAAATGTACCATTAACAATGATTTTAAAATATTTTAGGCAAAAATCAAGTACAACTGTTATCTATCTTATCTCTTGGTAAATAAAACGAATGTTAGAATTATATTCATTTTCAAAAACACAATAATGTATTGTTTTATAAATAAATATTAATACACCGTGCCGGAGGCAAAAATGTCTGTACTCATATCCGAGAACAGTAACAGTAAAATACAGGATATTAAAAATACAGGATATTTTATATCACCAGTCAGATTTATTCATTTACAGAAACGCAAAAACCATTTCTTACAATTTCAAGAACTTCTTGCTTTTCCACAACAACTCCTAAATCCATTTCTTACAATCTACTATAATTTCCTCACTGATCATCTTTACGGCATATCTTCACAGTTCACTCACATTTTCTGTTTTCATTTTCCCTCCTCAATGATTGCCATTATCGGTTTTTTATTGTACGTTCCCATTAACCATTCTAATTGTGGGTCCTCATTGACCGGCCTCATTGTCGGTTCGCATTGTCTTCATGTCGATCCAAACAATCAAACGTTTTCTCCCCCTCACGTCGTCGTGTATAGAGGTTATATGAAATGAGTCCAAGACGGACTTATATACAATTATATACAGACGGAGTCAGATACCCTTAGAACTTCCTTAAATTTTTAAAAGGTGGAAATTATTGTAATGCATTTTGCACGGAAATTGATGAAAGAATGGGGCTAAAAAACATGTATTCATACCTATTTTAGCGCTTGTATGTTTCGAGATATGGAGATTACTTTGTTTTTCAAATGTAAGTACACATAACTTTTAGTCCACGGAAACGAACGTAAACAGATTAATCCCATTATATACATAATGTCATATGTTAGATAAGCATATTTTTAGTAATTCTGATTTTTAGGGACTCGTATTTAGGCTACTGTAATACTTTGAGGACGTGCTAGCACAGATAGCGCTGCGCAAACATGGTTGGTCAATCATTACGTTTAAAATATACATTAAACACGAGTCGCCAAAACTTAAAATTACTCAAAAATGGTTATCTAAATAAGACAATATGTATACCATTAACTTTGTTTTCTTATGACCGTCATGATCGATTAGGAATGTATAGCTCCTTTTAAAAACACAATGTTACCTCAATATCTATTAAAATACAACTGATAAAATCAAAAATAAAACAAATATTGGATTGCCCCATACCCTCAAGCACTTTCGTGAAACCTGCATTGCAAACTCTTCAACGGTTCAAAAATTAAAAGAGGTGCTAATGTTGCGTTCATTACGCTCACCAGTGATATTATTCTGGTCACGTGATGTTAATAATATCAATCTTGTTTTAAAAATGGTTATATATAATTAAAATAAAATATTATTAAATAGATAAAAATAACTTAGACCTTTTTGCTTATTCAGGTGTCTGTGCGGAGTCTTGGAAATCTTTCGGAAAGGAGCACGGATCTTCTTGGCTGTATCCTGCAGTACCTTCACCACCGACTACAAATAATCCCTATACTGTTGACAAATTTACAATATGTCCCGAAGCCCCCAACTGTTATACCTTTTGAGAAACTTCGACCTAAGTTAATGAAACAATTTCCTCTCAAACAAGCACATTTGTACTTCTCAGATTCCTTAACAAAGCTGAGACACTATTTCTGGAAACCCAGAATACAAGAACCAAAGAATTTCTTGAAGTACTCGGTTTCACGTACCAAAATTTACAAAAGGTTGAAGCCATACCCTTTACTTAATCCATCGTCAAAAATTATGATTTTATCAAATCACGTCACTTCAACAAATATGGCACATATCTACTCCTTTTTACACAACCTTTGGAGACAGAGAGGATGTCAGTACGTTATCATGGCAATGCCTATTCACACCTACAAACTATTCACATTCCATCCGTTCAGATTCGGTCAAGGATTTTTCGGGAAAATGTTGTCTATATCCAACTTTTCGTCACATGATATGACTCGTCATTTTTACCAGAGATGGGAGAATGTACAAGGATATCCTATTTTACTTTCCGTTTACAATCTGTATCCTGAAGTGTCGTATATTGTGTATAAAAACAAAACTATCTACAGCAGCACATTTCACTTGCTGGAAACAATAATAAGAAAATTTAATTTTACTTACGACTTAGTACGTACCCAAAGGGTACATAATGTGGATAATATCTGCTTTAATACTTACCTAAATTTATTTTTTGAGAATTGCGATTTTTCACTAAATCTATGCAAAGTGACACATGAGGTACAGCTTGGGGTCTCTTTCACAAAATCACTCGCCATGGTGGATACATTATCCGTGATTGTCCCCAAAGGGAAAGATAAGGAAACATGGCATATTTTCTATATGCCATTCAGTGCAGAAATTTGGATTTGCACAGTAATTTTATACCTGTGTGCATCTCTTTGTTGGTGGAAAATCACATTTGAAAACAATCCTGCTGCTATTATACTTTCTTTGACAGACACATTGTATCTTTTTGTTTCTGCATCTTGGCCACGTTTGTCTTCGGCTCGCAAAAACTCTCAACGTTTATTTGTAGCGGTTGTATTACTGTGTTTTAGCATCGTAATGGTGTGCGCTTATCAGGGTCGTTTGTTTGACATGATAACGAATCCACCCCGATATCCAAACATTGATACTTTGGCGGACTTGCTTTCATCCGATTTAGATGTGATACAAGTATATCAAGATTATATAAGCACAAATTTTTCGAGTGATTTATTAGAAAATAAGATGCACAACTTTCATATTAAAGAAACAGTTGATATTACCTCAACAATAAAGAAAATGCTGTTAGAAAAGAATCAGGCTCTCATTTTTTCCAAGAGATGTTTTAGCATATGTTTAAAACATGAACCAACAATATTTTCCAACTTTCATTTTTTAGGTGACGACGTTGAAAAAGTATTGCTTGCACACCTAGCGATAGAGGATTCTCCATTTGTGGAGATCTTTGACAAATACTTTGCCCGTATTAACGAAGCAGACTTGCAATCTTGGTGGAGAACTGTTGGAGATAATAGAATACAAATGATTCACACTGATCACGAATATCATCTAATGAACATTACAATTAGCAAGAGGCTCTTAAGTCTGGACTTGAAACGTCTAACCTTACCTTTCTTGTTGTTGATTTTGGGTGAGCTAATTAGTATGGTGTTTTTTCTAGCTGAAATGCTCTACTATTGTTTTGCTTCTAAAAAATGTTTGCCTTGTTCTTTCTGGAATCGATTATTTAGATTGTGTTCAAGAAAATAGGTTATTTCATAAAAGCTTACTCATTAACTATATTTTGTCGTCTATTGTGCGTCATCTTCACCCTTCACAAATCATATAAAGTTTATGATACGAGTACAAAACGTGACATTTCTTTTCGCGAGTTGTAAATATTGCTAATCAATGGCACTGAGTGAAAGAAAAAATCCAAAGAAGAAATCTAAAGAGTGAAATGGAAACACTTTTACTACGTGTGTCAAGCATTCTTTTTATAAAAACTTACTGACTTTAATTTTTGTTTTATTCAAGTGCAAAAATCGCCTAATCGGATAAAAAATTGCAATGATTGAATTAGCTAGAAAGTTCAGTTATAGCTGATCCGACGAACGAATTTTTTTCTTTGTTTCTTTCACACTTTTATTTTATTATTTTAGCTTCGCCTCACATTTAGAATTAGCGCTAAAAATTAACGTTTTTTCCTGCAATTCACGACCTGAAATAATCGCTTTCACATTTAGAAGCTACCTACAACATATATCCACTACACAATTCAATAATAAGTGTGTCTACCCGGAATAATATTATGAGGAGGATACATTGCACTTACTATTTTTTTTAATACTGTTAACATGGAAGGTTATAATTATTAATGCCATGAGGATGAGAAGCACCAAATCAGACGTGTTTCAAGTTTGTAAAACATTTTAAAAAATTACAAAAACAAGATTTTCTCAAAAACGGCACCAATTTTTTTAAAATTTCTTGTAAGAATAGAGTAAAATACACTTAAGAATTCAATATTAACACACACTTACACATTTTCAAAAACGCAAAAAACGCCATTTTCTCAAAAATTGCTTCAAATTTTTTCTTCGATTTTTTAAAATGATATTGCTACCGCTGTTTAAGATGAAGAAAAGTTCATTTTGGTATATTCATTTGTTTTTTTTGTTTGTTTTCAAAAACAACAGAAATGTATTTTTTATACCTCACAAGCCGTTAATATGGACATTTTCTTTGTTTTGTATGCTTTATTAAAATTGTGAGTGGTATAGTGCTTGAAATGATGTCAAATGAACATTTTCGAGAACTCAATAGATTCTTATGTAAAATGGCTTCAAATTTCGCATTTACAGTAATGCTTAATCGCCATTTTCTTAATTACTGCTTCCAATTTTTCAGTGAAAAGTTGCATTCAGAACGAGTTTTTACTGTTCTTAAATTTTATTGAAGTAACGTTTCTGTTGTATTAATAGGAAAGCAAAAAATTGAGGTAATGTAAAAAAATGTATTTTGGGCAACGATAGATGCCAGCTGGCCAGACAATGGAGTAAAACGTTAAACCTAGACTATACCAAGTAAATTAGGAAACTATACTACGAGAACGTCTGTGCCATTCTCTAGCACTTCTAGTTTACTTTCTAGTATACTTACGTATATACGAATGCTGCGGAAAATCCATTTCGAGATTTCAACGGAAATACACGTTTTGGGGTCCCGTGATACCAAAATAATTGTATTTTTTAAAACGTCTGTCCGTCCGTCTGTCTGTCGGTCTGTCCGTCTCTCTGGTCGTCCGTCCATCTGTACACACTACTAGCGCTAAACCACACGTACGTTCATTTCCAAATTCAAGAAACCGCGGTCCTCTCGGCTCTAGTTGAAGCTTTGACATTTAAAAAAATATCTTCAAAATTTGGGGGTACTTTTCATTAGATCCCCCGGACATTTTCAAAATATTTTCTTTAAAAAAACGGCTACAATTTTTTTCTTTAAATTGTTGGTACGGTTAGAGCCCAACGAACCCAATATTGAGACATAAACGCCATACTGCTCTATTCTTTTGTTTTTTCAACGCTTACGAAATATACTTTTTTGACATGTCCCTCACGTTGGTGATACTTTTGAAGCGATTTCTTCACAGTATTATATTTAAGAGTACATTTTCTTTAAATAATGCCAAATAAAGTTTCTCACGAACTCAACAGTTATCTGTGAAAATTAACTTAAAATACCGCATTTGCAGAAAACCCCAAGCACCATTTTCTGCAAAACGGCCCCAAAAGTTTTCTAAAACTTTTTCTAATAGATAGAGGTTATTGTAGTGTTCAATATGTAATAAAGTTTATTTTGGTGTATTCTTTTGTTTTTTTCAAAAATTACTCAAATGTAATATTTTTGAAATAGCTCTCACTCCGTTAGTATCGATCTTTCTATCAATCTAAACGCATTTTTACAATTGTGAGTTTAAGTGCTTCAAATGATTTCAAATGGAAGTTTTCTAAAACTCAATAATTTCCAGTAAAAAAGAGCTTCATATTTCGTCTTCAGCGTAATGGTTAATGGGCATTTTCTTAAAAACCGCTTTAAGTTTTTTTAAGAAAATACCTATTTATGACGACATTATAGGCTTCTTGAATGTAATAAAGATTTAATTTTGATTCTTCTGTTTGCCAACCAAAAAGTTAAAAAAATGTCTTTGGGCCGCAATGGATGGAAACAGGCAAGGAGGGATGAGACCATCCACTACCAGTTGACATCAAAGAAATTAAACAACTTTACTACATGAACGTTCGTGCCATTCAGTAGCACCTCCAGTTATTTTATTACATTGACATTTAGACCTGAGGATGGTTCATCCTATAATTACTGAAATCATGTATAAACATCCTTGAAAGGCAGAAATGCCGAACAAAAAGTAATAAAATTTTTAAAAAATTATACTCCCCAACACATGCTAATACTCCCCTCGGAGTTTAATAATACTCTTCACAACGTAATTGAACAATCACCGTGTGGAGTTCCACGACAGTTGTTGTGCAGCGCCATTCTTGGCAGGAGTGGTAACCTCAGAGACAGCCCCGGTTCCAGAGAAGGCAGCTTGCTACAAGGCTACAGGGCTGACAACAGGCGGGAAGATGTTCCTCTGCGGCAGGGTGCTGGCCTACATGATGGGCGCGTATTACTTGAGCGCTGTGAATGCAGGTACGCGCGTTTCATTGTTTAATCTATTCACTCAGGACTACACTTTTATGAAGGTCTTGGAGTTATTCTCGCGGCAGACGCTGCCAAATTTGTTGTTGTAGGCAAATTACATATTCTATAGTACTTCCACCAGTCAAATAAACATATGTACTACGTAGATTTACGGATAATTTTTGCTGCACTTGGAAATACTTTTTCATGTGTCTTAGCCACTTCGTTCAAACTTCTCATGGCATAATAAGAGCAGATACTGTGCAATGCGTAACTGTATTTAATCGAGATAACTTCACATATAATTTAAGCTTTGCTTTCCACAATATTTGTTGATATTTTGTATCTAGAGTATATATTAGAATTTGATTATAAATTTCTCCACGTCAGCTGTTATGATATATTTGTGACTGCGAAATCTGAGAATGATATAAAGAATATACCTTTGTAAGTTCGGTCCAGTCATAACTTTATCGTTTAGAAAAGTGTTATTTGACGTCTTTTGCGACGGCGTCAAATTCAATTTCGATTTTAGAAGTTTTACTCTCTGGGCGTAATACAGCTTCATAGGGTATAAAATATGAATTTGCATGTACCTGGTTTTCCTCTTTATCTACTAAAGTCATGGGTCCGAGCATTTGATACCAGTCTATGAAGACTACGTAAGCTTTTTTAATCTGTGATGATCTAGAATGCCTTCTCAATAATGATTCTAATATTTTGTGTTCGTGTTCTTTTGATTTACAAAGAATACCATCGTGCCTTATAGGAAAACGAACAAGAAATCTCACTCTTCTATATCGAATAGCGGTATTAGCAAATTGTTCCATATATCTTTTGTCATCTTTTGTAAAACACTGAAATTTTCGAAGTGTTTCTTGAATACAAAAACTTTATATTTGTTAACATAACCCTTCGTTCGAACTTTCCATGTATGTAGCACAAGATACTCTCGTATTTTCATTTACTTAGCCTGCAATGATCCATCCTAAGTTTGTGTTATGTAGACCTGGTTGATCGCCAATTGCAAATTCCCAAAAAAATCCAGCACCAATTAATAAATCAGTATTTCTAGGTTTATTAAATATGGGATTCACTAAATGAATGCCTTTTGTAATGGTAAATTGGTCCATATCCATTTCAAGTTGAGGTACTTATTTTGTGACAGACTGTAGAATTAAAACATCTGGATAGCTTTTGAACTGATTAATTCAATGACATAAATTTTACACGAGTGATTCTTCTTGGTTCTGTTTTGCCATTATCAACTCCCACTATTTGCAAATATCGCTTCACAACAATGGATCATTCCTGGTCAAATAAGTCAAAATTTACCGACTATCTTCCGATTTATTTGAAAATGTTGTAAATCGTTTTAAAAAGACAAAACAACGCTAAGAATGGTCTATATGGCTTTAATTTTTCTTCTATTAACTTCATTTTGAGAATTATGAAATTTCATGTTTTCAATGTGTCTTATCAAAGGGTATTTTAGAAAAAAACTACTGACACGTCTTCAATTTTCGTTTTATTTTGCAAATAGTTTTGTTGTTTTAAACTTTTTGCCAGGTCTCTTCGCATATTTGTAATGTAACTTCTTCTACGGATTTTATTGTGCCTTTATAGGTAGTATTTGTCCCTCTAGTTATTGTTCCTTTGACTGAAGAACTTGATACATAGAATTTATGTAAAGGCGCCGTTTTTGAAGTTGCTTAAATTTTTTAGGTATTTAATTCCTTGAGTTTGTATGACTTTGAAAATAATAAATCAAAACTTACCAAATGATAATATAATCAAACAACTATTAAATGTTTAATTGAAGTGATTCACTGTTCTATGCTTCTCCTTTTCCAAACAAGAGCAATGGCTCTTATTTATGATGCTTTTCCCGGTTTCTTTGAAATCGCGTGCCACTTGCACACGTCCGTGTTTATCCGATTCCGATGAATATTAGTTGAATTCTATTTGTATTCACTGCCTGGTTGTATTATAACTCAGGTTGGTAAGCGTCAATTCTATTGGGCGCCAAGGTTAATTAATGACGCAAAACATTCACAATGCGTGTCATACATTGAGTTTTTTTATTTGAATCTACAAAACAATGTCTTGACAATTTTCAATCTCTTACCAACTGTCAATGCCAACTGCTCTATAGATTCTAAGGTTTCGAACGACAAATTCTCTACACATCTGTGTGATTCTTGATATTTGCAGATGACGATGACGCGGACTGGGAGGATGTAGAGGAGGAATAAGACGACGACGACGAAGACGATGGCGGCAAAGATGACGGCGATGAAATGACGATATGCGGACGGTGACGACGACAGTGATACAGAAGACGACGAAGGCGTGGATAAACGGTCGGGAGACAGACGCGAGAACAAATGGGCGGAGGGGGGATGGAGACATGGAAGGAGGCATGAGCCTGTGAGTATGAAGAAGGCGACGCAGGCATGGCCCTTTCAAAAGGGAGGCGAAAGGCATGGGCGTGTAAGGATGATGAAAGTGAGGGAAGCATAGGCCATTATGGCGATGGAGGCTTGGACTTTTGAGGATGAAGAATTCGACGGAGGAATCAGGTACCATGATGATGATGGCGATGGAGGCATGGAACTTTCGGGATGATGGTGAGGGAGGCATGAGCCTTTATGTATGGAGAAGGCGACATAGCCTTGGGCCTTTGAAAACGTTGGAGGCGAGGGAAAAATCAGTGTTCATGATCATGATGATGGCAATGATGGCAAGGGTCTTTGAGAAAAAGCTTACGATGGAGCCATGGGATTTTGAGGCATATGAAGGCAATGAATATATAATGAAGGCAAGGGAGGCATGAGCCTTTGTGAATGAAGAAGGCGAAATAAGCTTGGGCCTTTGAAAATAATAAATGCGAAAGAGACATGGGCCTGTGAGGATGATGAAAGTGAGGGAAGCATGGGCCATTGTTGCGATGAATGCTTGGGCCTTTGAGGATGAAAAAGACGACGGAATCATCAGTTTTTATGACGATGATGGTGGTGGTGGTAATGGAGGCATGCGTCATTGTGAATGATGGTGGCGATGGTGGCAAGGACATTTGAGTATAATAAAGGCGAGGAGGGTATGGGCCTTTGTGAATGATGAAAGCGATGGAGGCTTGGGGCTTTGAAAAAGATGGAGGCGACGGAGGCATCAGATTTTTTGATCATGGTGATTGCGATAGAGGCACGCGTCTTTGAGAAAATGCTGGCGTTGGTGTCATGAACATTCGAGTATGATGAAGGCGACGTAGGCATGTGCCTTTGAAAATAATGAAGGTGAACGAGGCAGTGACGATGATGAATGTCAGGAAAGCATGGGCCATTATGGCGATGGAGGCTTATGCCTTTGAGGATAATGAAGCCGAGGGAGGCAAGGGCCTGTGAGGATGATGAAGGCGAGGAAGGCATGAGCCATTGTGAATGAAGAGTACAATGGAAGCTTGGGCCTTTTAGAATGATAATGAAGATGGTGTAGTGGTCCTTTAAGTATAATGAAGGCCAGGATGGCATGGGTCTATTGTGAATGAAGAAAGCGACGGATGTATATGCCTTAGTGAATATGTATTTAGAAATTTTGAGAATTGTATTTGTAAAACTTTTTTGTAACCATGCAAAATAATTTTACTTTGTTAAATAAAAAATCAATTTGAAACAATTATCCTTTTGCATAGTATCTAGCATTAGCTGTAACTTTGAAAGTTTTATAAATTTCAAAGTATTGAACGAAAATCAATTTACGAAGCAATTTTAAGCGTCCTTTGCTCGTAACCCAGAAATAATTTGTAATTGGCACCGACTCAATTCACAAAGTTTCCTCTGCAATTTCGATTGGTTGTTTTATTATTTCATGTTTCTGTGCGTGCTCACCCTTTCGGTAATTAGTCCCATTTGTGTAGTAAAGAATTCTTCACGCAAGGTGGCGATGATCTTCCTTCCTCAATGGTGAGATCCGGCGCCAATATACACGTTGGCTTGCGGGGTTTTCCCCACTCAGACCGCCCCAGGCGGGTCAAACTGTAATCTCTAATGTGTGTGTGTGTGTGTGTGTGAAGGTGTTAAAGTAATACGATAAGAAAGAGGAAAGAAAAACCACAGGCTCGTTTGTTAGGACAGTGTTCCGGTATAATCCTGGAGTTGGAACACAAAGGTAAACTACCGACTAGTGCTGCTACCCGCCATATTTGTCCTCCAGATAGTGGGTGACAACACACTAGCTTAAAATCCCTGACACCTCCGGGACTCAATTATGTACAATAGCTTGCAGCTAGTGGCCGAAAAAGTTCACTGTCTGAAGGAAACTTCTATCCGTCGGCCGCTCTGATCGGTAGTTTTCCGTGTTCTTTTCCATCAACGCCAGACGAATGCCAGTACACTAACAAACGGCCACTGGGCGCGATCTTTCCTTTCTTTTCCTTTTCCTAATAGGGGAACCCCCTATTAACACACACTGACAATCACTACCCCTCTCTTGTCGGGAGATCTTTCGGGAGCTTAGAACTTTCTTCCGAAGGGAGGGGTCTCGCTTGATGGTGATACGTGGTTGAGGAAAAACCCAATATTTTATGAAAATTGCAAAAGTCAGATTTTTTCCGCGTCTTCCTACAACTATAAAAGTGAAGATAGAAATGTTTTGAAATCTCGAAATACACTTTCTGGCGCGTTATATAACATTCACTGTACTACATAAATTGCCCCCGCAGGGGATGATCATGATGGCGTAGGTTGTCGTGGTCTCTGGTGGGCTGTAGTCGACTACCACCCGGAGCCTGAGTCTCGCGACACCGCTCACGTTGCGTTAAGGTGCAAGCAGTGAGCATGCGAAGATAAGCTCCTGGTGGCTAGGCAACCGGCCACCCACCAGTTGGGCCTACGACCTTGGATTAGGATTGGGCGAAGGATGCTTTTCGGAGTACCTGGATCCCACTTTAAAGTTCGGCGGGAAACTAGTTACCCCCCGTCAGGTTGCTCCGGTACCGGCGTTACCCATGTCGTGAGCTGGCGGTAAGCATATGTGATACGAACGTACGGACGCATATATCATTCGTACGTGATAAATTGCACTTTGACTTAAAATATGTAAGGGATGGTTTTATCTTCCTTGTCCTATCCTCACTCCTTACACACAAACACACCCCTACACTAACATGCACTACACTACCATACATGCCGGGAGACCGGTCGGGGACTTATCGCCTGGGGGCGGTGTTTTGCTGAGGGAGACACTAGTTTAGTCGCGAGGTAAGCGTCAGGTGGCGAAAGATCTCACAATACAGCGGGGGCCATCACCGAAACCTCATTACAAACATGTGGTCTAGGTAAAAACCTTTGTATCATTTGAATCTATTTAAATGTATACGAAAAGTTTTGATGAACGCTAAAGATTAAATTTTAAAAAAATTAACCTTACCATCATTTGGAAAGATGTTGATATGAAGACACAGATGATTCAATTAGAATACACCGAGGACTCACTTGAAAGAAAAAAATACAATTAAGTACAATGTTCCAAGAAAACATACAACAAGAAAACATTCAGTATCAAAGATTAATTTCCCTAGAAATTTCACAAAAATACGAGTGAATATCTCGAATTTCTTAAGTTCATTTGAAAAGGTTTATTTTATAAATAATTAGAAAAAACTTATACTTCTGTCAGATTAAGATTTATATTTTTAAGGCTATCTTTAAAATATATTTTGCTCAACGATACCATAAGGTTCTTTGGGATGCTGAGAATAAGTACTCGAATTCGGAAAATTAAAATATTGAAAAGGGTAAGCCTTGTGATGGCTTAATAACGTTCGGTTTAGAAGCATGGTTTAAGGAAATGTACATTTAATTGTATTCTAAATGAATAAACCAATCAATATCAAAATATTTTTACGTCCTAGTGCAAAAAGAGTTTTGGCTCCTCCATTAATAACAGTTCACACCGGCCACATTTTGACCATTTAATTTTAAAACATATTTGTGCACATATCCTTCCACCTCCTGATATAGGATAACGTTTTTCAATTTATTGCATTAACCATTAGATCCTACATTAGGTATCCTCTTCTTTCGTATCCGAGATTCGCAATGTACGGCCACACTGGGTCCCCAAGAGAAATGTCAACCCTCGTAGAACTCCTTTAAACCGCAAACCTCCATTATGGCAAGGAGGCCAATTTCGCCAATCGCCGTGCGAGGGTGGGGGAGACCAGGCCGGGCGAAACGAGGAAGGCGCGCATCCAGGCCAACTTAGCCTCCATCGGATCGTACGGTAAACTACGCACTGTCTGGGCCGGTGAAGCCGATGCACATGAGCGTCCGGTGAGTCCGATATTCACCAGCGGAACGGTGATGCTGATATACACAGGTTGATTGGTTCAGTATTGATTCCATTACAAAAAAAGTATCAGTAATTAAAGTAATATGGTCATGAACTTGCAAATTGTTGTAATTGTCTTCGCGTCCATACTTGTGGGACAGTGATCGCTTGGCGCCCATACTTCTGGGGCAGTGATCGATTAAAAATCGAGTCAGCAAAGGAGAACCCTAGACACGAATCAAAAGTGAGCAATTTTGTGGCCTGTATTAGTGTTGTGTAGTGTGTCTCTTTTCCAGCAAGTGTTTCTTTGTACATTGAAGTGTTTTGTATTGTTGTATTTTGAAAGGAAAGTGTGGAAGTAAAGGTGTACAAGACAGACTTAAAAGAGAAATAGTATGGCAGGACGTCAAGATTATAGGGAACCTAGGCAGATCGGGAGTGATGAAGATAGTGAGGTAGACGGAAGGGACGAGATACTTCAAAGAATTGAAAACCTAGGTTTGCACGAAACAGAGGCAGTAGCCGAGCCGCCCGCAGACCGCACCGAGTCTACAGACAGCACGCCAGAACCAACGCAGCAACAAAGAGAAGAAGACGCGATGAGATTATTAGGGAACTTCGCGCGAAACATTAGACAACAAGTAGAAAATCAGGGGCAAAGGTTAGCGGCAAAAATAGAGGCACAGTCCCTAAAAGCAGACGAACAGGGGCAAAAATTAACGGAAGAAATTAAAGAGCAGTCGCGAAAGATAGAGGAACAGTCGCGAAAGGCAGAAGAGCGGGGGCAAAAATTAGCGGCAGAAATTCACGAGCAGTCGCGTAAAATAGACGATCAGACCAAAATTTTCAATGACAAATTAGAGCAATTCCAACAGTCCGTGATGTCAGAAGTAGGCGCTAAATGTGACGAACTTCGGGGAGAAATCACCGCACAAGTTGCAACTTGTAATCAATTAATTGAGGAAGGACACGCAGAAGTAGGAGCGAGAATTGATTGTTTGTCCACCGAAATCGAAAAGAAAGATGGCGAGAATAGGACACGTTTTGGGCGGATTCATAGTGAAATACAGGAGGTTCGCGAAGCTCGTATTCAAGAGTACGTCTTTTAGGTAACAATTTTATTGTATTTGAGTTAAGAATGTATTATTATGTGTACCAGAGCCACAATAGTTATCTTTAGTCTCCTACAGACAATTAGATTAGAACAAATCGACAGGTCTCGCATCGGGACGGCAGTAAATTGTCGGACGACGCGGGTAACGCCCACGCGGAGCATGATTCCCTTAGCGCCGGTAATGCTACGCAGGGCAGGATCCCGTAGGGCTAATGACACAACAGTTGCAATATGTACGGCGCGTCGTACGATCATTGACGACGTGTGTTCCGTTGCAATATATATGAGTCTGTGTCAACGCCATATTTATCCCAAGATTCATGAACACTGATGATATCTAAATCCGAAGGCCCGCAAAAATATTTTTTATGAACTCTTGAGCAATTTAATGGCCGTTAACTGGACTATTACAGATATTCCTGCCGTATACATTACAATAAAGAAGTAAAGTATCACATATCTTTCATGAAACTGCGAAATGTCGTAACGAACAAAAACTAAATTTTACAAGAGTGCTAAAAGTTTGGACTTGCTTTCAAAGTTTTAATTAGGCTTTGAATTTAAACTTGTTTCACGCCTTTACTTACATACTTTATCATTACGATGAAAAGAATTTGCTATTTTTAATTATTTTTAAATTGTGGCGTACACCATTTCGCATGAATACAAGAGTTTGTTATACAACATGACAGAACCCCCACTTGCCCTTCCAAGTGACTTTTCTCTGATTGCATTACATAACTTGTATGCCAAATTAACGAACGCTGCTGGGAGGGATGGAATGTCTCTCGTTTACCATGTTTCATTTAGGCATATTATAGCGTTTTCTAGGATGAATTTATTCAGGTCTACGCAGGACAAATCAAAAAAGTTTTTAATACCATGGACGTTCCAGAAAAGGAAACTTATATTGCTAGAGCCGGGAACGAAGCTGTTTACATAATTTACATTGTTAGTGCTACCTTTTACATGTTTGAAATCCCCATCACCCTTTCGGACAAGTTCTGCATTTTCTGGTATAACAAGGTCACAACTGACAGGTCGTAACTGAGAGTCACAATGATTTGAACCTCTGACCACTTGTATATCTTTCTCTTCATTGGCATTACTGCGCACGACAACATTCTTGTAAGCCTCGTCCAGTTACCCATTTAAATTGCTTTCCATCTATCGTCACTTTCTTAAAACCCACGATTACTTCATGGCCCTCCTTTTTGGCATCTTCAGCTATCTTTGTTATTTCACGCTGTGCTGCTCTTTCGGTTGGGGGTTCTGTCCGTTGTGATGAAATATTCGGTACCCTTGAGTTTAATCTTTGCTTTCATCACATTTATCTTTCCTGTTAGATTAGCCATCTTCACTAGTAATAGATTACCCTCTTTTTTGCCAATTGTCCTAACCTCTTCAAGTTCGTCATTTACTTCTATTTTATCCTGTAGCAGTTGCGATACACTTAATATTCTATTCATGTCATTTGTGATTAGGCCTCTCAATATGAAGTTTTTTGCACGTATATTCTTCTCTCTTCTTTCCTCTTTCCTTTCTAAGTTCTCAATTCTCTTCGTTAGGGACGCTTTTTCTTCTGCCCATTTTTCTTCTTTAGCTTTCATTTCTTGTTTAGAGTCTCGCAATTCGTTGAGCATTGCCTGCATTGAATTGTTATGATTTGTCACTTCTGCAACACTTTTCGTCAGTTCTTAAATTTCACTTAAGATGGTTGACAATATATCAGTAGTTTATGGTTTTCCATCGACGTCATTTAACCTTGCAGTGTTCTGATTGTTACCGGATCTTGTCAACATATCTCTCAAGCGCGAATTTCTGTCGTTGTTTTATTACCAGAACTTTCGCCTCTAACCATGATTCACGAATTATTTACTATGTTGCACCAAAGCTCATAAATATATCATGCGCTTTACACAAGTCGTAGCACCCAATGAACGAATAATAAATGATTAAAATTAATAGTCTATCTACTGAATTTCTAAATTAAGCCTGGGCCACCTTTTCTCAATAGATTGCGCTGTACACACGCCAAGTTAAATGTAGTTATATCTACACTCTCCAGAGTGCGCGGATTACAAAAATACTTCGGGACCGAATTGTTACTCATTACTTTCTTCTCTCCTGCATAGATGGTTCTCCCTTTTCTCAATAGATTGCGCTGTACACACGCCAAGTTATATGTAGTTATACCTACACTCTCCAGAGTGCGCTGATTACAAAAATACTTCGGGACAGAATTGTTACTCATTAGTTTCTTCTGTTCTCCCTAGATGGTTCTACCTTTTCTATATAGATTTCGCTGTACACACGCCAAGTTATATGTAGTTATATCTACACTCTCCAGAGTGCACTGATTAGAAAAATACTTCGGGACCGAATTGTTACTCATTACTTTCTTCTGTTCTCCCTAGATGGATCTCCCTTTTCTCAATAGATTTCGCTGTACACACACCAAGTTACATGTAGTTATACCTACACTCTCCAGAGTGCGCTGATTACAAAAATACTTCGGGACAGAATTGTTACTCATTAGTTTCTTCTGTTCTCTCTAGATGGTTCTACCTTTTCTATATAGATTTTGCTGTACACACGCCAAGTTACATGTAGTTATATCTACACTCTCCAAAGTGCGCTGATTAAAAAAATACTTCGGGACCGAATTCTTACTCATTAGTTTCTTCTGTTCTCCCTAGATGGTTCTCCCTTTTCTCAATAGATTTCGCTGTACACACGCCAAATTACATGTAGTTATATCTACACTCTCCAGAGTGCGCTGATTACAAAAAAAATTTGGGACCGAATTGTTACTCATAGTTTTCTTCTGTTCTCCCTAGATGGTTCTCCCTTTTCTCAATAGATTTCGCTGTACACACGCCAAGTTACATGTAGTTATATCTACACTCTCCAGAGTGCGCTGATTACAAAAATACTTCGGGACCGAATTGTTACTCATAGTTTTTCTTCTGTTCTCCCTAGATGGTTCTCCCTTTTCTCAATAGATTTCGCTGTACACACGCCAAGTTACATGTAGTTATATCTAATCTCTCCAGAATGCGCTGATTACAAGAATACTCTGGGACCGAATTGTTACTCATTAGTTTCTTCTGTTCTCCCTAGATGGCACTGTACTTCTTGATTCATGTAGTGATTACTACGCTTCACAAATCGCGCTGTTCACAATTGCATGACATCGGTTTCTTGTCGGTCACACTCATTTAACATGGCATTCATAACCCAACTTTAACCGAACTGCAAAGTTAGCAATGCATGCTTTCTATCTTATTGTTCCCTCGTCAGCATTCCCTACATGTGCACATGTGCCTCACAGTACCTGATGACAACTTCTGCTGTACTCCTCACTCTACGCTCTCTTTCACGCACCTACAACAGCTCTTCGTGACCACTTCCTACAATGCACCTTCACTCACCAGCCGTCTTAGTCTCACCGATGTATCGAATATGTACTCAACAATTCCAAACCATTAATAATCATTGAAATTCATGTTGCACTTTGCGTCATTAAAATGAAACTTTTCGACTAAATAACTTCTCTCTCGCACCCGCAATACGTTTTATATCTCAATAAACATAATGATCTATTATGCAGACTATTTACTTCGAAAAATGTAGATATTAAAGACATGAGACCCTTTAATTAATTAAATTACTTAAAAATTATACCAGTGTAACTTGCAATTCAACAGAACAAAAAGGAATATATTACATGTAAATTTAAAAAAGATGGGACAACAATGTTAAAAAAAAGACATGTCTTCCAAAGGGAGGATAGATGGGAACCCTGACTATAACGTGAAAACGTCCTATTCAAACAAAGGTCTTTGATGCATATATCTAATCATTTTTTACATTTACAAAATAAAATCAGGAATAAATTTAACTGTTACGGTATTTGCAGAACATTATTTTGAAAAGCAACTTCATACTTCAAGCAAGTTTGCCTTGATTACATATATCCTTGGTTACAGTCATCACGGAGTTGTTAAACCAACAATGGGCGATTGGTTTGACATGTACGCTTGTGGAAAATTTTCTTATCAATTCTGGCCAAAACCACTCATTTCCATGTATATCCAGAAGTCAACATGCTTATGAGTTAGGGTAGCGATTCGAGAATTGAAGAAAACGAGCACAGTATACACTTATCTGCATAGTATTTTAAACACAGTTTTAATTGTTAATTTTAAAAAATTGTCCAAAATCCATTATTCATGAATTTCTCACAAAAACTACCAATACTTGCTAACGATTTGTAATATTAAGTTAATTTGTTACGTTAATTAATGACAAATTAAATAATGGTAAGGGATTCGTACAAAATTCAACTGTGTCCAAACCCATCTAAAATTACTTTCACGAAGCGAGAGTAATTCAAATTCACCATTATATGTATATATATATATATTGTGACGTTCGTTGCCTGGCCACTAACTTACACGGCGCCCACGCATCTATAGAAGGCGACGGAGCAAATAATAACATCGGAAAAGCAGCACCGAAGAGAGAAAATGCGCGACCTGGAGGTGGCGGCCAGAAGCAGCGGCGGGGTAATTTCGACGGAGGGGCGGCGCGCATAGGGGTTCTATGACGTCAGGGCCGCATTTATACGGCGAAGCGGCGAAAAGCTGCTTTCTTCTCGATTTGGACGGCGACGAGCGAGGTACTAGTTCTTCTCGATCCAGACGGCGACGCGCGAGGAACTAGTTCTTCTTAATTTGGACGGCGACGTGCGAGGTACTAGTTCTTCCCGATTTGGAAGGCGACGCGCGAGGTACTATTCTTCTCGATGCAGACGGCGACGCGCGAGGTATTCTTCTGTAGTAAAGACGCGGAGTCGTAGACATTATCACGAGTAATAGTGGAGGAGAACGTTGCAACATTGAGGCGGCGAGAAGTAGCAAGTTAACATTATAACGAGGCCGCATAAAGTAAAGTAAACGTGATTGTGAACAATATCATAGTCAACGCCCTGGTAGGAGCGACACGTGCTGTAACACGCAAGGGACGGAGCAGTACGCGTGCATGTGTCCTGGATCTGGTGGCGAGAGCTTAGAAGACTGGTGCGAAAATCTGGTAACGGACTGCAGAGACGGCTTCGAGGACATTGGGAAACGCGAGTGGCGGCGCGGCTGGCGGTGTACAGCTACTTCGACACGACGGCGGTGCGTAACCCGGGGGCCTTGGGCGGCGGCAAAGGTAATTTGTAACTGAGTAAACAGAGTGGGAGACCGGATTTTAGAAGGAGTGAAATGAAGAACCAGATCATTAAAACTTTGTAAAATCGCCTGAAATTTGTGTCACGACAGCATAAATTCACCTTGTATAGCGGTAATACTTGCAATAGAATTCAATCCAGAAACTGTGTAAATTTTATTAGAGTTCCTCATTTTTATTGTATAAAATTTGCTAACGAGGAAAATATTTAATGTAAAGTAGCAATAAGATATTGAATAGCGTTTCATTGTAATTAATCCCAGGAGTATGGGAAAATTTTAGTTTCCATTAAGTTCATAACTTAGCAAAACCGTGCACGGGTGATAGGAGAATCAGACTCGATATAGCGAGCACATTGTTAAGTAAATTTTTGTGTTGTGTTGTAAATTTGATTTAATTCTGAATTTGAATGTTAAGTGTGAACAATTTCTCATGCCATATTACAGAATATACTGTCATTTTATCTAATTTTGTGTCTGGGTGTGTAACTTTCTCATACCCCAAAAGATCCTGCCCCCCGAGATATTCAAGCTCGAAAGAGCATTCTATCAGGGCGTTTCCACGAGTGGAGGCGTTACAATATATATATATATATATATATATATATATATATATATATATATATATATATATATATAGCGGGAGATCTGAATGCTAGCGTAGGTAATCAAACAATTCCAAATATTATTGGATGTTATGGCTAAGAATATATCAAAAGATGTGGAGAAGAACAATCTTAAAATTACTAACACGTTCTTTAGCAAAAAATATACACATAAGTACACTTGGAGCGCAAGAGATAGCAGATCAATTATTATGTTATAGTGAACAGAAAAATTGCGTCCCAAATATCTGATACGTGAGTGTTCCGTGATAGTGATGTACATTCAGATCACTTTCTAGTAATATCAACAATATCTTTATTTGCTAAATGGAAAAAAACTAATATGTGAAACACCCTCCAAATATTTAAAATCCACTTATTAAACGAAGACAGTATAAAGAAATTATACCATGAATGATTAAAGGTATATACAAGTCAGATCCCGACACAAGTTGATGTAGATGAAGAATGGAATAATGTAAAAATAAAGTAGCTAATGATGTCTTGGGCACAAAGAGTAAAAATAACGAAGAAAAGGACTGATAATAAGGTCTCCAGAAATCGCCCAAGCCATTATTGATAAGAAACACGCTTACAATAAATGTTGCAAAATAATACAGAAGAAACCAGAGGGGCATATAAACAGATAAGGAACTACGCTAAGGCGCTTATAAGAAAAGCTCATCAAAATTCGCGGGAACGATTTGTTCGTTATATTGAGAAAGATGTGCATGGACGGAAACCTTAGCTTACAAAGTAATGAGGCATCTAAATAGCGACACAAAGAATACTGCAGAACTAAACAATCAAAGAGAAAGAGTGGCTAGATCACTATAAATGTGTATGGAACAACTCGAATGTGGAAGAGGCAGAAAGAAGTGACTACAAAATCTATAACGCAGATCCATTGACATTGAATGAAATAATTGACTCGCTAAAGAAGGTAAAAAGTCAAAAAGCACCAGATTTTGATGGGATTAATCTGGAGTTAATTTATAATGCCGATACGTCATTAAAGAATAGAATTTTCAATATACTGAATACTTGTTGGGAGACTTGTACTATTCGAGAAGAATGGACAAGAGCAAAGGTAATATCACTATTCAAAAAAGGAAATAGAAGTATACCAGAGAACTATAGAGCAATCACATTGCTAAATTTGGCATACAAAATATGTACTAAAATTATTAACGGCAGATTTACAACTCTTCTAGACAATATATTGTTAGAAGAACAAAGTGGATTTAGACAAGGAAGATCGTGTATAGATGGATTCTCCATTTAACTTGCTTATACAGAAGAGTGCAGAATTTAATCGGGAAATGCTTATCGCTTTCGTAGATTATGAGAAAGCATTCGACAAGGTGCATTAATACACGATATGGAATATATTAATAAAAAAGGCATTCAACTCCATTTAATTGAAGCAATCAAATTCCTATACCACAGAACTATAAATGTATGGGATTTGAATGGAAAATTTGAAAGGAATTTAAAATTAATAGAGGTGTTAGACAAGATTGTAGCTTATCACCAAGTTTATTTAATATTTATATAGACGACGTTCTGAGAGAATGGAGACAGTATATTACCGATGGCATCGAAATAAACGCCAAAACCACTCTAAATATACTTTTATTTGCAGACGTTCAGATAATTATCCAAGAAAGGGAGGATCAGTTACAGAGGGCTCTCTATAAATTGAATAACATATGCGAAATATACAACTTGAAAATCTTCAATCAGAAAACCAAAGTAATGGCGTTTAGAGGCAAATATCCTATACGAAGTAAAATAATAATAAAAAATAATATTATAGAGCAAGTTAGCCATTTTAGATATTTAGGATGTGATATTACATTTAAATTCAATAAAGATATTTCGTTATAAACCCAAAAGTTTCAAAACTTCTGTGGTATAATAATAAATTACTTTAGAAAGAAAACATGAAAGGAAACACAACTTAAATTTTATAAAACAATAGCTATCCCCATATTTCTTTATGGATGCGAGACATGGACCTTGAAAAAGAAAGGTTTTATTAGAATTCAGTCATCTGAGATGAGGTTCTTGAGACAAGTAACAGGCTGCACTTTATTAGAAAAAATAGAGAGTGAGGTAATCACAGAAGAATTAGAAGTACTCTCATTAATAAATAAAGTACAATATTAAAGGCCCCGATGGTCCCAACATCAACACAGGATGAATAATGACCGCATCCCAAAACAAAGATTTCACTACAGACCTCATGGTAAAAGGGATGTCAGCCGCCCAAGATTGACATGGCATGCTGAAGGCGGAACAGGAAACTTCTCTAAATCTTGAAGAAATTATGACGACGATAATAATGAAAAAATTAAAGAAGATTAACAGCTTATACTAAATAGCAATTTTCATTGAAATATTTGGAGCCGTCTTTGAGAAAACGGCTTTGAGCGTTACTGTCCATGCAAAATTAGAAACTCTTTTTCACAGGAATCTATTGAGATTTCGAAAACCTTTATTTGAAGTAATTTGAAGAACTTTCACTCATATATTCAATAATGTGTACAAATTCACTAAAATGTGCATATTAATGGCAAGACACATAATTCAAGAAAATTACATTTCTGTCAGTTTTTAAAAAACAAACGAATACACCAAAATGGACTTCATGTCATGTTAAATAATGCCACTACCCGATATAAACGTTTTTTAATTGAGTTTGAGCGTTTTTTTAAATGCGGAATTTTGAGATTTTCACAGAAAAGGGTCGAATTTTGAAGAAACTTTATTAGACATTTTTAAAGCACTCTTATTCATAAATACACCAACATGAAGAAATCGCCTCTAATGTAATTACCCACGTCAGAGACATGACAAAAAATTTAAATTTTTGTGATTTTTAAAAGACAAGGGATAGAGCAATTTGGCATTTCTTTTTATTCAGTACGTTTAGACCTATCCATACCAAAAATTTAAAGATAAAAATGTGGTGCCATTTTTGAGAGTTTTTTTTAGCTTTTTAAATTAGCAATTACTGCATGCCATATTGCTTGAAAACTACTACAATTTTTAAAGCAATATATATTACGTATTTAAAAGAACGGATTATAAGCAAGAAATTTCGTTTGAATCAAAAATCTCTATATTTTATTTTGTAGTTTTAAAACGACGCCGAAAAAAATAACTTTTGCAATTTTGGAAAATTCAGAGATAACCAAGGTAATTGGACCTATGCCAACTTTATAAGTGTATTCTACTGCATTGTTATAAGTAAATTTTAAAAAATTGAAGCAGTTTTTGGGAAAAATTCCAAAATTTCCGGGGGATTCATGTAACGTACTCCCGAAATTTAAAAAATGTTTTTCAAAATTTCAAAGCATCAACTAAACAAATAAGTAACGGTTTCTCCCATTTAGAAATGATCGTACGTGTGGATTAAGCGCTAGTGGTGTTCACAAACCGACAGACGGACGGACAAAGAGACGGAAGGACGGACGTTTTGAAAAGAACCACTCCTTCCGTATCAGGAGACCCCAAAACACACATTTCCGTTCAAATCTCGAAATAGATTTTCTGCGTCAATACATAACTTTCTCTATACTACCATATTACTCCCGTATACACGTATTCCAACACGTCCTCCTACTACCTTCCTTGTACGTGGGGAGAGCCTGAAAGTATGAATGCTCGTGAAGCGAGCTTAAAATTCTCAGGAAGCAGGGTTTTTTGGTTATGAGAAAGGTCTGAACGCTTAACACAATAAATCAGATTAAATACGAATAAAATGAGCATATATTCAATAAAAAATTACAGTGGCACAATTATATAATAGGATGATGCACTTTAAATTGTTGGTCACTGAAAAGAACAGAAAACAAGGCAAAACAAAACAATTGGAGTCCCCTCTACTGCCTGAACACACTTTCCCAATTACAATTCGCAATTTGCTCATTCCTCTTTCTGAATTTTTATCTACCACATTATTTTATTCTTTGTACACTCTATTTCTTCCGTGCAAGGCTTTTAAAATGAGTTTTACACTTGTTTTAAGGTATTGCGTTCATAGGTGCTATCCTTGGACTTCCCACTCACTATTACACTGTGAACTTTAAAGAGAGGGGAAAAAAATAAAACGTCACGTACACGTTACTTAAATTTGACCCCTTTACATATCACGGAAATCAATTACTTTTAACACAATACAATAAACTATGTCTTTTCTAGGTAACATCACTGTACAACATGAAAATCATGAATTATTTAAGTAAAATTGTACAAGCTATGGCCTCTTTGAATGAATTTAATAACACGTGCAGTAAATGAATTTGAAACTGCCACTCACATCGTTCGGAATACTTCTCCCATCTATTCTGACCTTTCACCCACTTTAACATGAATTGTCGTGTATTTACCACTATTCTCTTTCCCCAACTCATCGCCGCATAAAAGTGGCCAGTTCTTTTACCTCAACAGCTCCGCATCGCTCGCCTGTAGGTGACCTTGTGGATTTTCTGCCGCTCGCAGCCTCGCGTTGCAACGTGTCTTCGCTCGCTGTCCCACGATGTTACCAGTTTCCTTCCCTCGGGCTCTGGACTCCGCCACGCCTCCATTTTCCACACCCTTCTCCCGTTCTCCGGACTCGTACGATTCTCGTTCCAGTCCAAATCTTTCTCACCTACGTTTTTCTCTTCCTGGGGTCGTCCTTCCTCTTCTGCCGCGCCTCGTACAGGTTTGTTCGCGCTTCCAGCTTCAAATAATTAATGCTGCTGAATTTATGCTTTAAATGCTCGACCTACCTATCACACTTTGTGCGTGTGTGGTCTCAGCGTGCAATATGAGATGCTGGATTTAGCTAATGTTCTTCTGCGCAAATTTTACAAATTTGAAATTATTTCGAAGTCAAAAACTCACATCACTTGCTCTCTCAAATATTGTGAATGTTAATGCAAAGAAAGTTGGTACACTCCACTTCTCAATTACATCACTTTCGTTGATACACTTCTCAAGCTAACTTTTAACTACTAAGTTAAAATAAACTACTATGCTATCAAGTTACAATCGCCTTCAGAACTCAGTCTAGTCGCCGTCGCTGCTGCAATCATTGAGAGCTCCTCCCAGGCGCGCCGCGATACTTATGGTACTCGCGCCTGGGGAAATGTTTGGAGGAGTGAATATTCTCCTCTTTTCGTGACCTCCCGGAAAAACATTATTCGCTTGTTCGGGCGTCAGAGTTCGAAAAGCTATGGGTAGATGGCGCGTTTACAAGCCATCGTTCCGCCGCGTACTCGACTTCTTTCTGTTCGCGGGCTTCTTCTCATAGCTGATGGTGGCGTTATGGGGTTGGCTAATCCCATAACGTCACAGTATGTATACGAGAAAGTAAACTAGAGGTGTTCCAGAATGGCACAAACTTTCTCGTACCAAATGTTTCTAATTTGCTTGGTTTAAAGGTCTTGCTACATTCCCTGTCATCTGCCATCTATCTTCGCCTAAATTACATGTTTTTCACATTTTCTAAACTTTTTGCTTTCCAAGTAGTACAAGCGAGTAATTACTTAAAAAATATTAAAGAACAGAAGAAACTCGTACTTAATAGAAATTTTCAATGAAAATTTTTAGGCCTTTAAGATAATGGGTAAAAAGCATTACTCTAAATACGTAATTTAAAGCCCTTTTCAACAGGATACTATTGAGTTTTTGAAAAACTTCAATTAAAATTATTTCAAGCTCTTCCGTTCAAAAATATAATCATGCATACAAATCGATGGAAATGTCCATATTAACGGCGTGAGAGGTATTTCAAGAACATTAAATTTGTGTAATTTTTGAAAACACAAAAGAATACTATAATTAACTCTACGTCGTAATAAAAATTAGCACTATCTATTGGAAAAAGATTGAAGAAAAAAATTTAACAATTTTGAAAAAAATGCTTATACCCCTTTCCGAAAATGCGGAATTTTGAGCTCATTTTCACAAAAAACTGTAGTGTTTCCAAGAAATGAACTTATTGAAAGAAATATTTATGAACAACAAATCTCATTTGAAGGAACAGTATCTGTCTTCAATTTTGTAGTTGTAGGAAGACGCGAAAAAAATCAAACTTTTGCAATTGTCGAAAATTTAATGTTACCCGTGAAACTCGGACATATACCACCTTTACAAGTCTATTTAACTCTATTATTAGAAGAAATTTAAAAAAAAATTTGGAGTCATTTTAAGAAAATTTGGAAAATGTCCGATGGGTTTGAGATGAAGTACCCCAAATTTTAAATGTTGTGTGTCCAAAAAGACATAGGTTAGGGAATAACAGATGGCACAATACATTAATGAAAGTGAAAACCTACTTATATTTTTATTAGAGAGAGAGAGGGGGAGGGAGAGAGAGATGGAGAGACATGTGCTTGCCGAAGAAGTCGAACAGGGGGAGAAAAATAGGAATCGGAAGGTTCTTAGATACAATTTTTCACATGTAGTACTTAATACGATGATGTAATCGTGACACATATTGATTGGAAATGGCAATGTAGCTCAAGACATCAAACCCTAATTTTATTTAAGAATTACATAGCTGAAAGAAAGAAACATTTCTTAGAGAACCTTATGTGAAGAAAATTGGTATTGACAACCATAGACCCAAATTGATAGTTATACCTGGGGCACGGAGGAACAAGTCGCAACGGCGGAAATCCGTTTGTATGACAGTTCCATTACCACTGACAGACCTTGCGACCAAGAAGACACCACGCGTTGTGTTGTTCTCAAAATGCGTAAAATCATGATTTTGTTACTTCTACTGGTAGGGATGGCCACATGTCACCCACTGGTCCACAACCCAATTCAGAAATTGTCAAAATGGAGATGTTTGCATGATATTGACACGGTGGAGCTTCTGAATTGGCTTCTGGAAGGACAGCGTCAGGTACATTCAAAATATTTCATTTTAACAGTTTGGGAACCATCAGCTCCGTTGTCTCAGCGGCAACATTCATTGCATTCGCAGCGTCATTGACTGGTCGGTGTTCGAGGTGGAGTCACGACAATGATGTATTTTTGTCTCTAGCAACTTATATAGGATATACTAAGCCTCTGCCTGTAGTACACATTTAAAGGTAGTTTTCCGTTATTACTTTGTCGCCTTTCGAAGTTATTTGTAAGAAAAATAGGTATGTAATTGAGCACCGGAATACGGCCAATTTTCGGCAGAAAAACTTTTTTTCCCGGATTCTGGTATCGGAAAACTAGATAAAAGTTTTTTCACTCAATATCAAGCGAATGTGGGGTCAATACCTCTAGAAGCGAACTAAGGACTTGTGCAATCTTCTTTTCAATATTCTCATCCCTAACCTCTATACTAGCACCCATATATTCTTACATGCCCTCACTACCGCACATTTCTAGGGCACTGTCAGGCGTTTAATGGTTGTCTAGGGTGTGACACATTCAGAAAATGTGTGAGGTATACTACTGATTTTGACACTGAAACACATTCAGAGTAGAGGCTCCAAATGATTAACAATTATGTCAATATCCATTACTTCATAATTGAAATTCAAACTATAATACGTGCACAACACGTATAAAGAACAAGAATGTTCAAAACCAAATACCTACTCGTATGCATTCGACTATATGTGTTTAAAGGCATAATACATGCATATTTGTGTAGTGTTTCAGAGAATTGGTAATATTTCTACGTTCTAATATATTATTTAGTATTTTAGCGCATGCGCTGCCGCCATCCGATCCGACCTCAAGACGTTGGAGGCATTCGCCAACGGTCTGAGCATCGCTCGCGCACTGCCTGCTTTGCATGGACGCGCTGGTGCCGATCTATGCAACCGATTGCACGCAGACGGAATAAATGAAAGAAATCTAAATATATTCAAAGAAATAAACATTTTCCTTCGGCGTTGACACACGACTTGCACAATCAAAGAAAACGCCACTGATTATAAATAAATATCTCATTCAAGGTTTTTTTCTTTCTTTCGAAAAAGTTTTGGAAGGAGCCGCTTAGGTAGAGAGTGCAATTATATAATTGGTTTTCTCAAAATTTTAGATATTTGTTCTTTAACATATTGTCATATCAAAATGTACAATTAACAATGATTTTAAAATCTTTTAGGCAAAAGTCAAGTACAACTGTTATCTATCTTTTCTCTTGGTAAATAAAACACATTTTAGAATTGCTTTCATTTTCAAAAACACAATACTTTATTGTTTTAAAAATTAATATTAATAGACCGTGCCGGAGGCAAAGAGGTCTGTACTTAGATACGAAAACAGTTACAGTAATATACAGGATATTAAAATTACTGGATATTTTCAATTTCCAGTTAGATTTATTCATTTACAGAAACGCAACAACCATTTCTTACACTTTAAACAATTTCATGCTTTTCCACAACAACTCCTAATTCGATTTCTTACCCATCAACAATCATTTCCTTACTGATCACATTTGCGGCATATCTTTACAGTTCATTTTCAGTTTCTGTTTTCCTTCCTCAATGATCGCCATTATCGTTTTTTTTTTTGCCCGTTCTTATTAACCATCCTAATTGTGGGTCCTCATTGACCAGCCTCATTGTCGGTTCGCATTGTCTTCATTTCGATTCACACAATCAAACGTTTTCTCCCCCTCACGTCGTCGTAAATAGAGGTTACATGACATGAGTCTAAAAAGGAATTATATACGATTATATACAGACGGAGTCAGGTAAGCTTAGCACTTCCTGAAGTTTTTAAAGGGTTGAAATAATTGTCATGCAGTTTGCACGGAAATGGATGAAGGGATGGGGCTAATAGAAACATGTATTCATACCTATTTTAGCGCTTGTATGTTGCGAGATATGGAGATTACTTTGTTTTTCAAATGTAAGTACACATAACTTTTAGTCCACGGAAACGAACGTAAACAGATTAATCCCATTATATACATAATGTCATATGTTAGATAAGCATATTTTTAGTAATTCTGATTTTTAGGGACTCGTATTTAGGCTACTGTAATACTTTGAGGACGTGCTAGCACAGATAGCGCTGCGCAAACATGGTTGGTAAATCATTAAGTTTAAAATATACGTTAAACACGAGTCGCAAACAAAATTAAAATTCCAAAAAAAATTGTTATCTAAATAAGACTATATGAATACCATTAACTTCGTTTTTTATGATCGTCATGATCGATAAAAAATGTATAGCTCCTTTTAAAAACATAATGTTACGTCAATATCTATTAATATACAAGTGATAAAATCGAAAATAATACACACATTGGATGGCCCCATGCCATCAAGCACTTTTGTAAAAGCTGCATTGCAAACTCTTCAACGGTTCAAAAATTACAAGAGGTGCTAATGTTGCGTTCATTGCGCTCACCAGTGTATAAAATTATTTTGGTCACGTGATGTTAATAATATCAATGTTGTTTTAAAAAATGGTTATATATGAATTGGATAACCTCGTACCTTAAATATAATAATTGGATAACCTCGTACCTTAAAAATCGATCTCAAAGAGTAGAAATACCGCACTGGCACGAAAAGACATTATTTACTTATCTCTCCAATTCTTTGCCAATTGAACATGGGGTCCCACAGGGTTCGATCTTAGGTCCTATCCTCTTTCTGTTGTACGTAAACGATATGCCCTCATCTATTAATAACGGAAGAACAGTTCTGTTTGCCGATGACACGAATGGTCTTTGCAAAAAAGAGACAATAAATTGTACAATTTCAGAAGTTTCAAATTGGTTTTGTAATAACAAATTGATAGTTAACGAAGAAAAAACGGTCTCAATGCAATTTTGCATTTCAAATCGACAATCGTATGCTCCATTGAAAATGAACAATAAGCAATTAACTGATGTTAAGGTAACAAAATTTCTAGGTCTCTCGATTCAATCAAACCTCAAATGGAATGTACATATAACAGAATTAAACACTAAATTAAGCTCATTATGTTATGCATTCAGAATTCTTTCTAATTCTGTCAGCCTTCAAACAGGTCGTTGCGTGTATTTTGCAAATGTACATTCCTTCCTGAGATATGGCATAATATTCTGGGGAAGCACATCCTTTAATTCCCAGACATTTAGATTGCAAAAGAAAATTATCGGAATAATGAAAAAATCCCATCCACGTGATCCGTGCAAGCCTCTTTTCATTGAGCTTGGAATCTTACCATTGCCTTGCCTATTTATTTATGAGTCTGTAGTATTTGTCAATACTGACTTACATAACGGTGGGAACCTATTTTCATGTAATACTAATATTTATAGTTACGACACTCGACGTAGAAATCGTGTTCATCAAGTGTCAGTATCAACAGCTCACTACAAGAAATCCACATACAATACATGTACGCTACTTTACAATGCATTGCCAGATGAAATTAAACAATTGAAATTTATACACAAATTTAAATTAAAAGTAAAATCTTTTCTGCTGCAAAACTGTTTCTATACAATTAGAATCTATACTGATCGCCAAAAAGAAACATAATGTTTACTTTAACAAAAACAAGATATAGTATAATGAATTAGTTTACATTTGCATTGTATAATTTAAAAAAAGACTCAATATGCCTGTAACAAATAATGTACTTCCGGGTCAATGACCCCCATCTCGATCAGGTTTTTGTCCAGTTTCCCTGATCCATTGAGCAAATGCTGAAATGGCCCCTTGATTTGCTTCTGGACGTAAATGTAGCTTCACTATGCGCACGTTTTGTTGAACTTTCCTTTGCTTGTAGTGGTAGTAGAGCTTAGGGTGAGTTTTTATTTTGTTAACAATACAGAAAAATCAAGTCTGTTCGTTTCTTTACCGTTAAAAAAAAGTTTTCTATAATTTGGCAACGAAAATATCTAGTTTTTGAAATGTTAATCTCTCGCTTTTTTAAATTTGTTATTATTATTATTATTATTATTATTATTATTATTATTATTAATCTTTCAACTATTAATAGTTAAATTGTTGGGAAGGGATTCTGAAACTCAAGAAAGCGTGCGCAGATGAATTCTCCCCCATACGTCACATACAGTTTTTGACTGTTTTTGGCTAAATAAATAAATATATATGTACGTAATAATTAAAATAAAATATTATTAATAATAGGTAAAAGTTATTTAGAGCTTTTTGCTTGTTTAGGTGTCTGTGCGGAGTCTTGGAAATCTTTCGGAAAGGAGCACGGATCTTCTTGGCTGTATCCTGCAGTATCTTCATCACCGACGACAAATAATCCCTATACTGTTGACAAATTTACAATATGTCCCGAAGCCCCCAACTGTTATACCTTTTGAGAAACTTCGACCTAAGTTAATGAAACAATTTCCTCTCAAACAAGCACATTTGTACTTCTCAGATTCCTTAACAAAGTTGAGACACTATTTCTGGAAACCCAGAATACAAGAACCAAAGAATTTCTCGAAGTACTCGCTTTCACGTACCAAAATTTACAAAAGGTTGAAGCCATACCCTTTACTTCATCCATCGTCAAAAATTATGATTTTATCAAACCACGTCACTTCAACAAATATGGCGGATATCTACTCTTTTTTACACAACCTTTGGAGTCAGAGAAGATGTCAGTACGTTATCATGGCAATGCCTTTTCACACCTTCAAACTATTCACTTTCCATCCATTTAGATTCGGTCAAGGATTTTTCGGAAAAATGTTGTCTATATCCAACTTTTCGTCACATGATATGACTCGTCATTTTCACCAGAGATGGAAGAATGCAGGAGGATATCCTATTATATTTTCCGTTTACACTCTGTATCCTGAAGTGTCGTATATTGTGTATAAAAACAAAACTATCTACAGCAGCACATTTCACTTGTTGGAAACGATAATAAGAAAATTTAATTTTACTTACGACTTGTTACGTACCCAATGGGTACATA
>BLKR01016288.1:7500-32144 GCA_011170035.1 Teleogryllus occipitalis | reverse complement strand
CAATCAATGCAGTATCTATTGTCCAATCATGATAAATTCAATAAACAGACATGTTATTGTTATAAGATTAAAAATTATTCCTAGGAAATTATGTTCTTCCAATGAAAAACAAAAAAATTAAAAAAGGAATTATCACATTTAAATGAAAAAAATTGCTACTTAACTTATATATTACTTCAAACTCCTGCAACATATGAAAAACAAAATTGTCCAGAAGAAAAGTTGGCCCAAGAATTTTTGCTTCACATTACAGTATTCAATATAATATGTAACCAAAAAAAAATTACCTACAAAACCAATAAAATTTACAAACATAAATAGAAAATCACTGAAAAATAACTTAAAATGAAATGTTAATAACCAAAAAGTAATATAGCGCATCAGTAGTAAACATTAAATTTTACTCTATATCATGACAAATAATATCATGAAATAAATACTTACTAATTTCACTTAACAACTGATTACCATTTGAACAAAACATCTAAATAAAATGATGTATGTTCTGAACTCCATTATTGCATATCTGAAACATTTATAAATGTAATGTATGTTTCACACACATGTCAAATCTTTGAAGTGCATTCATTTATATCACTTAGCATCCGTACTTAAACTGAACACAAGCTCAGAGGCATTGGCAGTAATGATTAATTGTATTACAGGGATAATGTAAAGGAAATTGATTAACTGTTAATTCATTGGGGTTAATTAATGTTAATGAAATGGTGCTCTTAACTAGTGTCTTTGGTTGAATTAAGAAGGCAGGAGTTCACTCAGGATCTCACACTCATATTAAAACTATTAATGCACACTCACTTCTTTCACATTGCAACTGTTCTCAGACCAAACCGAGTGACTGAAGCACTGGCAGGAAAAATTGACTGTAATTTAAAAATATTAATTTACAACCCGCAATAATCACACACCTATAATCAAGTAATTCAAGCAATACCTTTTCTGGGGCACAGTGTAACCAAATTTTTTCTTAAACTTGACTTGGTGGTTGCTTTACGGAGGCAGGAGTTTTATAATTTGAGACACATCTGAAATATTAAGTTACATATTTTACAAAATTATTACTTTTATTCCAAACGCTTTAATTCTCACTCACTGTTTTCACTTTTGCAACCCTAGTTGATCCAAACGCACAACTGAAGCACAGGCAGGAACAATTGACTGTAATGTAATAATATTAATGTAACAACTTGCAATAACCACAATTCCATAATCGAGTAAATTCAAGCTATACCTTTTCCGGAGCACAATGTAACCAAATTTGTTCTTAAACTTGACTTGGTGGTCGCTTTACGGAGGCAGGAGTTTTATAATTTGAGGCACATCTGAAATATTGAGTTACATATTTTACAAGATTATCACATTTATTCCAAACGCTTTAATGCTTACTCGCTGTTTTCACTTTTGCAGTCGTACTCGATCCAAACACACAACTGAAGCACGGGCAGGAACAATTGACTGAAAATTGGGAGAATGTGTTAATGAAATGAAATTTTCTTCAATTCTCAATGGAGTATTTTCCAGTTCTTACCTGTACTGTTGCACAGGGGGTCCCAACATGTTCTCTAACAACTGTGGGTGGTTGTATTAATATGTCAGATGTTTCTTGAGATGAAGTTGTGGAATCTCTAATATTTTTTTCAATTTTTTCACATTGAAGATGTTCCTGGGATTGGCTCAAATGGAATTGTGTCTCCTTCCTCTCCTGTGCCTTCTTCAGCTGTGTCAGTTCCACTAGCACTGCTCAAATTTACTACTATTTCTTCATAATCTTCTTCCACTGCCTCTTTTTCATAATACTCTTCAATAATTTTTTCTGCATGTTCCACTGAATTCTTCCACATTTCTGGTGTGACCCTGTTAATGCCATAACATAATTTTCTAGTTTCTTGTTTTACTAATTTTGAAAAAAATTATAATCATAACTGTTATCATATATTTACCATTTTTCTATAATGGTGTATTGAAAACTTTACCTGATTTATTGCCTCATTCCACACAGCTTTAGTTCTCTCCATTCCTTGCCCAGGCCTTTCACGTACAGTTTTGTGGTAGTACCCTTTTGAAATGCCCCACACATGTTCAATAGGATTGAATTTGCAATGATATGGTGGCAGCCTCAAAACTGTGTGCCCTTCTGCAGCCAGCATGTCATCAACTACATACCCTTACCAATACATTGCTGAGGTCAGTTATTTATTAGATTTATATATCATTTATTTATCACAAGTGTAGACGCATATATTTGTACATATTTAAAGTATATATTTTAATATTTAATTACAATGATGCAACAGAACAAGATAATATGATGCAAAATATTAATGAAATGTATTCTTTAACGCACTGATATGTATCTCGTGGTACCTTTTTATCCTTTCACAATGTTGGCTCGCCAGGGCAACATGTGAGATTTTATTTGCAGCTTCTGGCACTCGTACTCCTCGCTGGTTCAGCCATTCCTAAAAATAATTTTCTTTGGTTACATTACTTATTTCATTAAGCACAATAGTTTCATTTCATTTCTGATACTTACAATCAGTTGATCCTTTCGCCACTTTGTTGTTGGATGCCTCTCTACCTGCCTTGAATGGTATGAAGCATTATCCATGACAATGATGCAAGGTCTTAAATTGCGAATGCAAGGAATCAGTTGTTTCTTAACCCAGGATTCAAAAGTAGAACTGTTCATTGCTCCGTGATAATCTTGCCCCCTTTTTAGGTCAGTAGCATATATCAGACCAGCACCTACAAAATGTCATGCTTCGTACACATGCCTCAGTTTGTACATAATGCCATTAAAACTGAAAACATTTGTACCTGGTACAAAATCTTCTCTTGTTCCTACATGAACCACAACTAACCTCCTTCCCTCTGGTGGTCTTTTAATTACTCTTTTACTGGTGCCTTTAATGGTAGTTGCCACGAATAAGTAGTTGAACCTAATGAAAATGATATTTTTGTCTCATAATTTTTACAAATAAGTAATATACATTTAATATATATATTTTCAGTAATATACATTATCAAAGGGCTCTTTTACCATTCATATAGATCCATGTCTCATCAAGGTACACTACAGTCTTTGGGTTTTGACTTCTCTTATTTTTCATATAGTCTGCCACAAAATATAACCTCTTTACAATTATTTAATTTGACTCACAAATACGAATATTTGGGTCTCCTTTCCTCCATGCTAAACAATTTCCTTAATAATTCAGTACAATGTTGTGCATGACCCTCTGAATGAAAAAAATATACTTTTCCTTCACGTACTGCCAAACATCTGTAAGTGAGAGCCTTCTGCCTGTTGCAAATGAATAGGTCTTTAGAAAGTCTTCAAAAAGTGAGCCACATACTTCATCATTACTCTAAATATAAAATATCTTACCATTATCAGCTTCCTGGTAAATATATCTGCTAATAGCTTCTCTTGCAAATCCATCAGCTGAATCTCTCACGGTCGTGAACGCTACCTCTTCTTACTTTTAATAGATTTTCCTGCCTTATAATCCCTAATAACGTTTGCCAGAGTTGTATAAGCTCTGTAATATATGAATATATTTCAATAAAATAATTATGATTCACACACACATGTTCATTGTGAAGACGTTCTTGAGGCATGCAATAAAGTTAATAATTATTGTGACATTGATGGCTTACCCCCACAATTACAGCTACCTTTGCAATGACACTGCTCTCAGGAAGTTTCACTTCTTTACGAGAATTTTTCTCGCTCTTGTACTTATAAACATTAAGAAGGACCTGCCTTTCACCACTCGATAAAATCCACTTCCCCTTCTGCTTCACTGGAGAGTTATTTCTGGAATTACCTGACATTTCTAAAAATGTCAAGCCCAGCGCACAATAAGATTTTCCTTAGGAAACAATTCGCGCACTGAAATCGCAAAAAAATGGCTTTTTTAGCACGCAAGTGCGGGATGCGGCTCACTCGCATAAGCTCACAATCTCCACACGTTTTGCTGGTTGAAACCGTTGAAGTTGGCACAAATTCATTTCGCTCGCATGCATGCCAGTCTCCAGCCAAAAAAATGTCCCTGGCAGCTGTACTTCCATTACGTGGGGAATTTACGTTGGGGTTGGCACCTACTTTCTCCAACTTAAATGGTAATCAAAAGTCCCTAAGTCAATGTAGTATGTATGGCGGGTGGTTTACGGGAGGTTGGTATTGCCAAGCTCTCTGGGTCACATCTTACGTGGAATAAATCTTAAAGTTAAGTATAAGTTTACACTTGTACACTGAATCGTTTCGTGGCAGTTGACGTGCAGGATTCAGTCAAGGCCACCTAAGGGACACCTCCCTTCCCTACCCTGCCGCAGATGGCTTTGGTTTCTCAAACCGTCTGCGAGTGAGTACAAAAGTTAAAACTTAACTTACTAAAGGAATATATTCCCATTAACAAAAAGACTACAAATTGAAAACAGTTTATTTTCTATGAATAATGAAAATAAATAAATCGAACATTGCAAATAACATTTATTTAACCTTATTTTCATTTTCTCTTATTTCTGGGTGTGTCAACTCCACTTACGATTCAGTAGACATTTTAAACTAACGAATTTGCCAGATTTTCAGGACAGCCACACGGAAGCAACGTATAACAGAAAATAACTTGCATTTTGATCTTAACATCAGTTAAACGTTCCCTCCAATAACTACCACTGAACTAGTCAAATAGGATCACAGTAAAATTACAATTTATTTTTTATAATTTCCCACGTAAAAATACTAATAATAAAAGAAATAAAAACTGATAAGCATTATAAAGGATATCCCGCAAGAAACCGTCGAAAATTCGAAAGTAAGCTCTTATGACAATATTAAGATTATTTTATCTAATAAAGTACTTGGATACCCGCAGATACAAAAGTGGAAAAAATGCTTTCTAGGAAAAAATTGGCATTGCAGAAGCAAAGAAACACTCCAAAAACATGTAAATTGTTTATTATTTACACAAGAAATGCATGCATATGTTCATGAAGAAAAATTAACCAAGAAATAAAAAAGTCGAATTGTAAAAATTGTGTGCTTTTTTTATTTGTATGTTAATTTTTCTTTATGAACAAATATATTCACTGCTTTTATAAATAATAAACAATTTATATGTTTCTGGGATGTTTTTATGCTTCTACAATTGTGAGCTGTGTTGTTGCCAATTGCATTGTAACCGTAAACTATCCATTTTAAGCCACGTGTATTCGCCAAAAGCTTAATAAATAACTCCAACAGTAACGAAAATAAACTCGTTTCATTAACATGTACTGTTAACAATGTTCCGCCAAAAGAGAAAGAGGTTTCAATAAAAAAAAAAAGACGTTCGCTGAGGACGAGCTCGTGTGGCTGACGGCCCTGGCAGGGCAAGCCCAAGGCTTCGGACTCCGCCGCTTCTGAGAGAGCCTTCGTTACAGCCCCCCTTTCCCAAAATGGCCGCCGAAATTGTGGCGTCTCACGCTCGAGCGCGGTGCAAAATTTAGTCCCGCTCCATCAAAGAGCGCGCGGATGCGACGCCGCCTGCGTTTAGGCAGCTCGACCCGCGGCGCGGCGCCCCCAAAGAACGCCCGGAAAGAGTTGGCAGCCCTGTTTAATATATTAACCGCGCGCGATGAGACTCTCCCCGAAAGAGTTCCTAATTGTTTTATGAACTTTCACCTGACTCATCCCGACGAGTAGAGGAAGGGGCTCCGCCAACTTTCTGCACCAAAGAGAGCACGTTAGAAAAAGAGCGGGGATAAAAAAAAGGCGGCTGTCGCGGAACTTCCTAAACCACACGGGCGACTTTCTCATACGAGACTGTGTTACACTTTTGACCAGACAAGCAGAAAATTTTTTTCATGTTCATAACTGTTTCGGTTAAACTGACTTCCTACAGGTATAGGTACGTAATCAAACGTTCGAATTAAACTATATTTATCCCTTTAATTATCACGTTCATCTATTATCGTGAACTAAAAGAAAAATACTGAGGAAAAAAACAATCCATTTTTGCGAAATGTTTTCTTTTAGTCTAGAGGTTTCTGCAACTGCTCATATTAACAAAGGATGATTTTGTTTCGCTTTTCAGTGGAGATTCGTAACTGAGTGATTCGAACACACGCGATATTCCATAATAAATATTTGGTAATTTTTCCCCACTACGATATGGACATTTTGAAATTCTTGAAACTTATGAAAAGTTGTGCTCATTTCCTGTTAGTGATCTGAGTTTAAGACATTTTTAGTACTTGTCAAATCCTTTTTTCTGTTAAAAAATCTGCTTTACGCCATGCAGAATGGCTGCGAACGAGGTTCTTTGCGGCGGGCGCAAGCAGGTGCCATGCGAGGACACGGGCCGAGGGAAGCAAAAGCGGCTCGTGCAGGGCGAGGCGCGCTCTTCGCCCAGACGCAGCTCAAAGTTCGTCCGAGAAGAGAGCAAAGCGCGTGGGCGAGGCCGGTGCTGAAATATGCACGACGTCGCCATCGCCAGCGCCAGCGCCAGCGCCCGCCCCCAGCTCCACGCCTGCCCTACCTCTGCACGTAAAACAACCCGCCAGGCGGCATGCTCACTTAACCGAATTTAGGTACTTTCAGAAACTGCAGTTTCGCCAGAATTCTAAATAGCCATTACAGCCGCGCCGCGCTGCGCCGTCCGGAGAACATAATTAAGCGTTTACTGCGTCACGCGTCCGCCGCCGCGCAGGGGATGGACGGCGCTCCGAAGAGGCGGCGACGCGACGTCGCACTCGGACAGCGCGGCCTGCAGCAGCAGCAGCGATGAAAAAGAGGAAAATTTATTCCCAATCTATTACACACACTGGCAATAACATTTGCTCCAGAGGGTCGGATATAAATGAGTTTCTAGTACGTTCAAAAATAAGGAAGTCTATGTACTCGTACAGAAAAATAACCAAAGAAAGAGGTGTTTATTACTAGAATAAATTGTATATTGGGTTAGTGGTGAGTTATAGTTGACATTTACATAATTGAAATGATTGAAGGCGTTGTCATTGTCAACAATACGTAGCCGTTTTTGTGACTTCCAGACAGCAGAAAACTGATTATGGCTAAGCCAAGAAAGCTGCTATTATTGAAATAAATAGTATTGTTGACGATGACAACGCCTTCAATCATTTCAATTATTAGAATGAATGTCATATTGTATATTTTAATGAGAGTATGGTTAGTGAGTGACATTTTATTTCGAATTTTAATTTAAGTAAAAAATCCACAGCCAAAGAAAAATAATTTTATTTAATGCATAAATAGAATAATTTTCCCCAATTCTCTGTTACCTATTTTAATATAAAAGCGAACTGTTTGATTAGTGTCAGGTCATGAGTCCCGTAAGTGTAGTGAATTTTTCATCGCGGGAGGTGACGGTGATCTTCCCCCGCTGACTGAGATCCGGCGCCGAGATACGTCAGCTTGTGCGGGTTTTCCCCAACAAGTTGTTTCCTACCAGCGAGGCCCTGCCCATCCGGAACAAGCTCGAAACTTCAACTGTTTTTCCGACAAGTGTAAAATAAAAACGGAGAAATCAATACAATGAAAACAATGTTCAAATATCAAATGAATCTTTTGAAGAAGGCAATTTATGTCAGTGACTACTGCAAAATAAAACTAAGCAAAAAAATACATGAAAATAAAAGTAACAACACGTACGTAAACTTTCCGTGTATTATCCTATTCTTCTATGAATCCATAACGCATTTCTCTAATTCCCAGAAAAGGCCAGGGGAAAAAATGATGAGCATGAAGAGACGAGAATCTCAGAAGTACGAACATCACAGCGTTTTAAAGACTTTCTGGTGAAATGACTGAAACCAGAGAGGAGGAGATTTTTTAATAAAAGCGAAAACATCAAAGCAGCGGTACAATCGCAGTGCAAGTACGTGGGACCCCGACGGCGCCGCGGTGGGAGTCTGTGGTGTGGAATGAGGGAAGGGTGGAGGAGAGGGGCGGATAGGCTCCAGCCCAGACGCATCAGCCTAATTGCCGTTGGGGGCCTGCATGGCACGCGATCACCTGCCCAGCGCTGCAGCAATTCACTTGCATGTGTGCCGTCATAGTCACACACCCACACCCAAAAACGAAAACTCGGGAATTTACTTCTCAAAATCAGCAATTTAATACGGGTGCAACGTAGGGATGGAATCATTCCCATCCCATTCCTTTTGTTCGCGACAGATTTCATGTTTGCCGGCCCGGTGGCCGAGATCGCTAAGGCAGTAGTGTCGTAGTGATCTCGGACCGAAGGGTCGCGGGTTCGAGTCCCGCCTCGGGCATGGTTGTATTTGTGTTCGTCCTTTCACCCCTTATCATCAATCACCATATCGTTTCATCCACATAGTTACCATACCGTTAACAGCAATAGTGGTCGCTAATGACCTTAGATGTTGATGCGACCTTAAATAAATCAATAAAAAAAATAAAAAAAAAAAAGATTTCATGTTTCCTTTCCTGAACACTGTCTGCCCTATTGGTCGTAATAAAAGCATCAAAATGTTTATTACATTTAGAACTGAATAATTATCAGAAACCATAACACATTCCTATACAAAGTAAAATTTTAAAAAAATAACACGAACGTGATTGTACATTCGTCAATTAGATTCGGTGAACAAACCAGAAGAGCTACAACAGCACGTACTTTTTCACATTCTTTGTACCGCCTTCGTATTATTATAATTCTATTTGATACCCGCCAAAAGTGCTTCTCCCAGCAAAATTTTATTTCCCACGCGGGTAGTCGACCTCAGGCACAAACGTTTAGTTTGTCATTCATGTTGCCCCTACATCACCAGCCTCAAATCTAAAACAACCTTTCCGGCGCTTGAAAAACGAAGTTCAATATTTGCATTTGCCCTTTTCGAATATTCAGAGATTTTCTTTCACAATATTTCAAGATATATTATTGAAGAGCAGATTTCATTATGAAAACTAGTGCTACAGCAGAGCATAGCAGACTTTCTCGTATTAGTTTCTTATGCTCTTTGCTGGCTGAGCTAGCTTTTCGGATTTGCCCCACCCTCTTCCCATAGACCTTCCAGGGCTTCTCGCGTTACCGACCCTCTTCCTCCTCGCGTGATGAAGCACCTTCGCGCTTACTGAACATCGCATGCACAAATGAGGGGTTGAGAATGTAAGTCAGTTGGAAGTCATCTATCAGAGGAAGGGGATTTCCTTCGGGACACAGGGTTTCAAATACATATTACTTAAACTTTTAGCGACCGTAATTTTGAATTATTGTTAAAACAGAAGGCACATGAAATATATAACTGACCTGGCAACAAATGCTAGTATTATCAAATTCAAATCCGTTTTTCCTGGTCGATTAGGTCAAACTGACTTACACCACTGGCATTCTCAACCCCTCTTATTTGCCTAAGATATCCCTTGGCTGCAACTCGGTGCTTGCACATTGTTCCGGATTTGCTCAAGAACTCACACATTTCACACATGTTTGTCAGTCTGGCCAAGAAACAACGGAACGATTAGGATATAGTTATAATACAAAAGGAACTCGGAATTCCCCTCTCGCCACAAAATCAACTTAAAACTCGTATTGTAACTAAAACTTCTCTTTTTATGCATAGGCGCCTTTAAATGTGCTTTGGCTATGCATCCAAAAGACTTGGTACCATTCGTTACTATAGAATTGCACACAAAGTTACTATTCAGAATTAAATTCTCATTAATCAACATTTTTCTCAAAATAAACTCTTCAGAAAATTGTATAGAAGATAAAATTTATAGTACGTATCCGTTATTTCAATGGTTTAGTTTACTTTCATGTAATATTTCTATTTAAGACAGTGTTTTATCGAAAAACGAGTCGAAAAACGAACGTTTTTCACGAGTCAATGTTACAGCCCTCTAATATTAGAACAAATATATGACTAAGAATATTAGAGGAAAGTAACATTTTTCTATAGGCAAATTTTTGTAAACAAATTTGCAACCATTTTTGACACAATGTTGATTCAGCGTGTGAAATGCGCAATTTGGACTTCATTATCATATAAAACTTGTGAGTGTTCGAGCTACTTTGTGAGAAATCATTTTTAGCACCTGTTCTCACAAACGAAATAACACATTTTATGTGAATATTACTGACGTAAGAAATAATGTTTAAAAACTACACTTGTTCAATTTTTGAAAAATTCGAAGATTAAATCGAAATGGTACTTATGTCATGTTATTTACAGCATTTATATGTAAGCTTTATTTGAGCAAATGTACAAATACGAGTATAACACTTTGCAATTGTGCAAAAAGGTATGATTCAGGATCATAACTCTATCCGCACTAATCTAACTCTATCCGTACAAAAAATTAAAAACAACAACATTGGAGCAGTTTTTGAGAAAAAAATTCACATTACATTACGTAAAATTTTACGTAACATTTTGAAAAAATTGGGCAAGGCATACATAAATATATAATTTTGAAGAAAATATTTTATTACGAAAAAGATGTTATCTTCAATACTGCAATTCTAGGAAATCTCCGAAAAAAATAACTTATGCAATTTTCCAAAATTCAGATAATATAATGAAAATCGAACCAATGCTATATTTGTCTGCGTATTTTGCTCTATTTGAGGATACAATTCACAGAAAAAATTGAAGCCATTACTGATTTTTTGAAAAAAGATGCGGGGATTTTAGGTTCACCAAAAAATCAAAATATTCGTTTGAAATTGAAGGAACCAAACCATCAGCCAGATTAACAGGTGAATATCAATTTTGGTAGAAAACTTGCCTGTTGATTGATTACTAGTGATTCCGGGCGAGTCCACTGCCAAGGTCACTAGTCCCGTAAGTGTAATGCGTGTTTTTTGCTTAGGAGGTTGCGGTGGTCTTGCTCCGCTGGATGGCGAGATCCGGCGCCGACCTACCATCGGATAGCGGGTTTTTTCCTCAACCGGGTATCTCCCACCAGCGGGGCACCGTCCAGCCGGGCCAACTTTTGAGCTCCCGGCCGTTGACTGGTCTCCCGGCATGTGTGGTAGTGTAGTACATTTAAGTGTAAGTAAGGGGTAGGATAGGACAAGGAATGGGTAGGAAAGACAGCACGCGGTCCGTGGCCCATTTGATAGGATACTGCTCCGGCATTCGCCTGGTACTGATCGGAGAAACCACGGAGAACTACCGAGCAGTCGGCCACCACAATTCTCCTCCAAACAGCGACAGAAGTCGACCTAGCCAGTTGGCTAGTCGTCGAAAATCCTGCCGTCGGGTCTTCAACCCAAGGAGCTCCCGGTCTGCAGTGCCATCAGTTGATACCCTGAGCCACCTGTCCGGTGCCTACGGTTTAGAGACTTGCTTTGTTCATATAAGGGCAGGCAGACATTTTGCTGCGAATGCTCACTTTTTTCATTATCAAAGACCCGCCAAAAGTAGATTCTAACGTGTTTGAAGAAGTAATTTACTACATACAGAAACAAGAATTATCTACTTATGCGGTGTCACATACAAAAGGATTTTCCTGCAACATAACTTTTTCCGCATTACGTAAATATGTGCGAGAAAGTAAAAACGTTCAGTTGCGTCAACTGTTCTGCCAATGCGAGCGCCAGTGCCAGCCGCGCACGCCTGTGTGGAGGCGAAGTGAATGGAATCGCACCAGCCAAGGCCAATAATAATAATAATAATAATAATAATAATAATAATAATAATAATAATAATAATAATAATAATAATAATAATAATAAAATTGTCGTTGTTTGTGGTGAAGCTCAGGCCTTAATGCCTGCTCTTTCGCCTAACCACTTTAATTAATTTACAATTTTAAAATTACAGTTGAGGAGTTCGGATGTAATTAATATTAACTGACTTTTCATGTCGCAGAAGAAAAAAAAAACAACAAATTTGTGACTACCATCTACATCAATTTATCTGTATGAACCAAATGAATTTATTGTCATTTTTTGTTTATTCTTGAAATTTTGCAAAATGGAAAGACATGATATAAGGAACATTCTTAAAAAATGAGATAAAAAGAGCTCCCACTTATTCCACTTAGAATCAATAATTCAAAATTCGCCTGAAATGCCAGTTGTCATTACCCGACATGCTTCAACTGTGAACAAGAAACAAAAACAAAAACAAAAGAAGAAAAAAAAGAAAAGCGGAAATGGAAATTATTTCTTGAGCATCGCCTGAGGAAACGAAGGGTACTCAGCTTGACGTAAAAGTTGATAAGAAAAATTACTGAATGATATATTGAAGCCGATATTTCTATTAATTTATAATACATAATATATACAATACAGGTCTTCGGACACTCAGTCGAAATAATTATTTAGGTGGCGGCGGGCATACGCGGTCTCACGCCGGGTTGCGAATCCGAGGGAATTTTCATGCAGACACAGTGCGTGTTTATATACATAACAAATTGCACATTGCGACACGGTCATTTCCGAATAACAGACGTTAAATTTAAATTTAACTATTTAATGTCGCACCACGAAAATGTACTGAGTTCAGAGTTGGCAAATGGCCGGAAAGACAAACAAACATATCACTTGCTTGTTTATCTCTGTTATTTTTTCTGTGAAAACAAATATATTATTTGTTTTGCTATTAATAACAATTTGCATGCGTCTATCAGGTTTAAATAATTCTAAAAATTAATTTTTTTGCATAGAAATTATTTTTCCATGAATAACATTTCAGTGCTTACTGGAGCTTTACAAAATCCGACAGTTTATGAGATAAAATATGCTCAATATTGACTAACCAGCTTATTTTGCGATTTTCGTCGCTTCCTATTAGGAGATTGTTACACTAAATTTAATTTCTACAATATATTGCATCTCGTGCAACATGTTTCCGCAAAAACGCTGGTAGGGCTCCGAGCGTTTCCGACAAAACATGCAGGCTCGGGACATCCCGGCGTCGCAACTACAGCCGAAGGTCGACCTGAGGAAAACCGGCGCGCAGGCGGCCGGGCGCGACTGCCCGTCAGTCGGCGCAATGCCCTCCAACGCGGCGGCTCCCGCCCGACGAGCGGTACGTACTCTCCAGCTCGCACTCCGCTTGCACCACTACAGTCCCTTCAGGACAGAGGACGATTTGTTTGACAGGTTCTCAAACACACAAATAAGATCGCAACGCTCTGCAAAATGAACTCTTCCGCCAGCCGTTGGAGCTGAGTGACTTCTTGGCTGTCCGGGTGACGCCGCGTAGTGGGCTGAGAGGCCGAAGTGTCGCCTGTCATGTTGGAGGCTTCCTCAGGGCAGTGACACAGCCCTGAGCAGGGAAGAGCAGGGCTCTCAGCCCACTTCGCGGCGTCGCCCGGTCAACCAAGAAGTTGACTCGAGCCGCGGAAGCTTACGTGTACACAAGCCATTGGGGCTGGAGTGCCGACCGACTGTTAATGCAGAGTGCGTGAAGTTAGGAGGTTAGGGATAGTTTTTACGAACAATTAACCCATTAATTGCCATGGTCCCCAATTGGGAATCTCAGACCTTTTTCATTGTTGCGTAATATGTGTACAATAGATGGGAACATCCGTAACGAAACATATAAGCTAGGTTTTTCATTTCTGAATGCCAGATCTCGATTAAGCTGTGATTGCTAAGGCATTGTACCCTCCTGGCCAGGGTGTACACATTACTTGCATCTTCACATCTTCGTCTAAAACCGTAGAAAGTCTAGGAATTAATTACTACAACCCAACACTGCTGTCTTCTACAACTAAAGCCGAAATACTTCGAATTTTATAACATTTATTATCAATTTTATAATATATAATTTATATTATATAAAACTTTTAATGTATTGAATGGCCCAATTGAGGACCATGGCAGTTAATGGATAAATTCTTCCAATGTCGTAACTAAAAATAATAATCATAGCGCGAGTTAATACAAATTCCGTTGGAAAGCAGATGAGGATACGTGTGCGAGTCAATTAAGTCATCCAACGGATGTAAACGGATAGGTCATAAATACCGAATTTCAAAGAGCGCACGCTTTTAATTTAATTCACGCTTGTCACGTTCATCACGCTTTTAATTCAATTCATAGTAACTAAATTTTAATCATATAATTATGCATGTAAACATAACCTCTTAAAATAAAAGTATTACGGAGTACATTTCTGGCATTTTAGCAACATAAATACATTGATATCGTGCGTATATTTTATAGTTGGCAGAATGACAAAAATAATAGGGAGTTATATAGCACAATAAAGAGTTAGCTGACGCCCGTGGAATACATGTAAATCATTTCTGTGTTACTCACAGACCACGCATTTTGGTTAGCACAGTTTAGCAATGAATTTCAAAAATATTGTGGTGCTACAACAGCACATATTCACATTATTTCTAACATTTGCAATTTTCGAAAATCAAGAGACTCCAACAAAAATGAGACATGCTTCATTCTTTTAAGTGTCTCTTGTTCTATAGGGCAATGAAAAACTTTTCTTTATAATTTGCATTAACGTATGCTTAAATTGTGTGAAAACTACTCGTGCTTACAAAACCTTGTACACCCTTTTTTTTAAAGATTTCTTTTTTTAGAACAGATTTATTTTCAGAAAAATATCTATCTTCTCTCAGACAAATCTCTTTACTGTATTTCTGCACTGTAAACGTTTTGCAACTTTCGAAGATATGGGCCAGCACTACATTTTCTAAGGTCCTTTAATACATACAAGGAGAAATTTTAAAGAAAAAATAAGAGCCGTATTTGAGAAAAAAATGATTAAACAAAATTGCCTCTATTTCACGCAAGATTACGCAAAAAACTACTCTTATTTTCGAAACATTGTACATGTCTTTACTTCAAGATCAGTCCTAAAACAATATATTTTAATTAAGGAAACAAATCTCTACTTTCAATAGTGTAGTTGTAAGAAGACGCCGAAAAAACTCCGAACTTTTGTAATTTTCGAAAAATACAGATTTCAACGAAAATGTTGAGACGTTGAGGAAAGTACTTGTGAAAACCCAACAATCTTGCGTTTTATTTTTAATTTTCTCGTTTACTTAGTATAGGCAAAATTATCTAATGTGTTTTTTCAAAAATACTTCCTGTCCGTCTGTGAAATCGAACATACGAGTTTTTCACAAATGCGTATTCCTAGATCGGTCTTGCCGAACTGACGCCCTGCAAATTTGAAAGGAATTTTTCTTTTCTTTTCATTTTTGGCGGGAGTACTTAACGTTAAGAAATTTTCTCAGAGATTTTTTTTTCGAATGGAGCAAAAACAAAAAGCCTTTGAATTTTCGAAAACTGCACGGTTTCAACTCTTTGAAAAACGTTTTGTATTAGCAATATGAAGCTAGATGTTAATTTATTTATACAATACATTTCTAAATTTTAGGTCTTCAGAACATTCATGTAATTTTTTTTCTCTTCAAAATAGACGTTTTCGCGTAACATTGAGTCGAATCACGACAATTTTCCTTGACATTTTTTTACAAATGGCTCGGTTTTGTCCTTTAAACTTTTTGCAAGACTACAGAACAACACACTGGATTCTATGGCGGACGTCAATTTTATTAAAACTTCAGAAGTTTCACGTTTTAAATCTCTTTTCAGGTTCTTACAGCAGCTATTTTTAAAAGTTTAAGATCAATCAATAATACTCGAATTTATTCTTCACAGAATGTATTGCCAGTCAGTCGACAGCTGCTGTTATTGACACTGTGCGCTCTCTATCTTAGAGCATCTGCACAAACGCCATTGCCGGAGGAATCATCCACCACTAAGGTAAATCATTTCGCGGCCAAAAGCGAAACAAAAAAGCAGACGAAACAAATAATTTATGTAAGTAGCTAAATAATTAGAATAAATATTGATTGTTGTAATAAATATTTACTATGGAGAAACTGAACAAAAATAGTTATTTATTATGAAATAAATATTACTGAAAGATATTCGTATCGTAACGTCTAATACGTTTTAGGAAATTTGTAAAAATTCCAAGAAACTATAATGTTCGTTTAAGTCGTGCGAAACTTCACAGACTTATGTTGACAACAGTTAATAGGAATCATGAATTATTAGAAAATTTGCGAAACTGATTATAACTGTTACTAGTGGCCGATGGATTTAGAACAAAAAATATAGCTTGTCTCAAACTTTAAATTGCAGTGCGGAGATAAATAGAGCTATCTGTGTCTCCTCCTCGTCCATTGGTTATCTCGCATGACCCTCCTTGGCTAACTACACCGTTACTGCCATTTCAGAAAGAAAAAAGAAAAATTTGAATTTTTTGAAATTTCAATAAAAATATTAAAATTTTTTACATACTTTCAAATTCACTCTCGCCAATACTTTTCACATCACATCTTTTCAACAACGTATAGTAGGACAATGAAATTGTGATAATTTTTTTAGATCATAGACACACAAATTTCAAATCAATATGATTAGCAACAAGAGGACTAGAGACCCCGTAGCCGTCTTGATCACTAATTATAAATATAAATCATTAAACGTTAACTAACTACACTATATTTCATCTATGAAAAATGAGAAAATCGGCATGAGAATCATGTTCTTCACTTTAATTTAACCTACAGGGTTCAAGCGAGAAAAAGTTAGAAAAGAAGTTGAGATTATTTTTGAATTTGGTAGTTCGTAAGTGAAATCCGATCAAACCCGTGAATGTTTAAGAGTGAACAAATCTTTCGTACGATTTCTTCGGAGCGGAGGTAAAGCCAGCTGTCCCATGTTGTAGATTTACTGCATTTAAAATAACCACAAGCCTAAAAGAAGCCTTGAGCTAAATTCAAAATCGCCTGTTTCGTCTCCCACTAGTGATACCTTCTTTCTCCGCTAGATGGTGAAAAGAGCGTAGCGACATTTGCGTAATCAGACGGAAGAGTGAAGCTAATGGCATCACATAAAATAAGGCCTGAACTAACTAACAAACTAACTAATATCCCACTCTGTTTTCTTCGTAGGTTCGCATTTGTGAAGGTCTCAAGCGCGGTGAGCGGCACGGCTACACACGCGCAGGCTCATATGCCAGTATTAGTAAATAGTTGTTTTTGTTGTTTTTTTAACTTTTTAGAAAATAGAAATTGTCCTCTACCTATGCTGGAACATATATCAGAGCTATAAACATATTATTAGCCAAACAAACAATTTGAACAATTGGACGTAAAATAAAAGTAGATAAATAGATAGAACAACTTTCGTGATGAATTTTCTTAATAACATGACATAACATATATAAAACATAGTAGAAGTCACGGTGAAGTAAGAACTGAATAACAGAATAAATTAATAACTGAAACAACATAGAAAAATATTAAAATATAATTTATAAAATGTTTCTTCGGGATAAAAAGTTTTGATAACATTCTTGAAAGATATATTTTGTTGAAACTGTACAGTGAAAGGTCACATTCACAATACACATACAAATGCAAGTGTTAAAATGTTAATGCTTTCAATTCGAAGTAAAGTAAACGCGGTTGCCAGAGAGCGACGCGTCGAAATGTTTTTTATAATAAATGACTCGAGTGTTATTTTTCCTTTGAAACGATTCTGTAATGTTTTCTTCGGGCCCAACTTTCCGTTCCTTGAAATTCCGATTCTCACATCTGAGTTAAGTCTGATATTGTTGACTGTCACTAGTATTATCCGGATTCTTACGTGTCTGCGCTCGCGCACTAGCCAGTGTCAAACATGTGCGTACCTAATGCTGAAACATTGTCGGATCCAGGTGTGTGGGCAAGCCCCCCCCCCCGCTCTCCCAAAGTCAAAGGAGTTTTCGTTTGTTATTTTTCTTTTGTTGGCAAAAATTGCTTTAAATATTTATGTTAGTTACGTAATTAAAAATAGTATTATATAGTATCATATATACATTACAAAAATAATATATAATATAATAAATATCTTAATTACTTAACAAAAATCTATGATCCCCCCTCCAATGACCGACTGGATCCGCCCCAGTGCCAAGATGGGCTATAATAAATGATATACCCGCAGATTACGGAAGGTCCGGAAACTTCATCAGAGAGCCCCTTGAAACCCAATAAAACGGATCTCCAAAACAGCTCAACCAGTAACAGAAGCAAGGGTGAGTACCGCGATGGGCAGAGCGACGTGGTGCCCTCCAGCACGCGACCGCCTCGGCCTGCGTCGCCCGATGTATTCCGATCTGTTTCCCCTCCTCTACTACGGAATTTCCCCAATTAGCCACTGCAAGGCAATGAAATTCCTGAGATTTAAAACGAAAAATATTCTCCAAATTAAAACATTTATATTTTCTTTTACAAATAAACAATTTTCTTTTGATAAAATTAATGTTCAATACAACATTCATAAACAATTTTTATTTGATTTATTGCACATACATTGTTCACTGTTATCTCTTTATTACATAAGAAATGAGAGAGAGAAAAATGTGTCTGTTGTTGGTCTTTTTTATTCAAAAGAACTGAAAGAGAAAACTAACATTTATATCTCCATTCCAGATAAAAATAAATTTTTTCATTCCCTTGTGTTCCCCATTGTTGCCCCACAAAGAAACTAATGGTGCTAAAACAACACGTACTTTCTCTCCCGTATTGTCACACTAAATTACGCGAAAAGTACTCAAATTTTCGAAAAATTGTACTTGACTTTTATGATTTATTGAAAGATCAGGGTTTGCAGCGACGATGCGACCTGCAGCATTCTCCTAAACATCCTTCACACTACCAAACAACAAAATTTAATCGAAAACAATGGTGTCATTTTTTTTTTTATTTCTAAAATGTCCCAGGGGCTTCATGTAAAGTACTCCCCCAATTAAAATATCAGTTTCCAATTCAATTCAATCACGACATCAGCCAGATCAATTGTGGAATATCAATTTTGGAGAAAATCAGCTGAACGACTTTGCCGCTATCGTTGTTCCCAGACGATAAGAAAGACACACAGACATTTTGCCGTCATTCGATTTTTCGGTATCAAGGACCCACAAAACACGGATTCTGGATACATCACGTGTTAGAGGATTTTTTACCCTAAATTTAGCAGCAGCATTTATCCACTTTTTCCTTACCAGGGAGACCTTTCCTTACCATTTTAGGTAGAAAATGCTTCTATTACCCCTGTAAAAGAAGCATTTTCTACCTAAAATGCGCCGCTTATTCGCGCATCATTACATAACTTTCTCCCTACTGCGTAAGCGGTGGGGAGAAAGCAAAAGTTGTGATTTTGTGGGGAGATTGCGAGCGCTGTCCGGGGCGCAGGGGCGGCACGCTTCGTGCTGCACACGCGCGCGCTGCCGTGGCTGGAGGCGCTGGAGGCGTGCCAGCGCGCGGGCCAGCGCCTGGCCGTGCCACGCAAAGCGCCGGAGGCCCAGCACCTGGCCGGCCTCCTCGCCACCGCCGTCGCCGCCAACCCCAGCGTCCTCCAGGGCACCGCCATGCGCGACGCCCTCTACGTCGGCCTCAACGACCTCGCGCAGGAGGGCCGCTGGATCACCACTCAGGGTGCGACGCGCTCCGCCACCCATGCATTCGATTGATTGAGAGATTCGTGTTTTCGGGCGCGTCAACTGCTTCGGTCATTAGTCCCGTTAGTGTAGTGCATGTTTTTTCTCGGCGGTGATCTTCCCCCGCTGGATGGCGATATCCGGCGCCGACCTACCGTCGGCTAGTGGGGTTTCCCCCTAACCAGGACTCCCAACAGAGGGGCACCGCCCCAGCCGGGACAAGCTCTAAGCTCCCGACCGGTCTCCCGGAATATGTGGTAGTGTAGTGCATGTTAGTGTAAGTATGTGTGTGTAAGGGGAGAGAATAGGACAAGGAAGAGGAAGGACAGATCGCGCGCGGTCCGTGGCCCGTTTTGTAGGGTACTGCTCCGGCACTCGCCTGGTGTTTATCGGAGAAACCATGGAAAACTACCGATCAGAGCAGCCGGCCGCTAGAATTTTCCTCCAGACAGCGACTGAATTCGACCTAGCTGAAAAGCTAGTGTCGAAAATCCTGCCGCCGTCAGGACTCGAACCTAGGACCTTCCGATCAGAAGCGCTGCAGTGACATCAGTTGATGCACTGATCTACCGCTACCGGTCCAATTCATTCGTGTTTCCGGGCGCGTCGTCTGCTCCCTCTACTACTAGATGCAGCCCCGGAGATGCGGTGCGTGTTGCACCTCGGGATGTGTCAGTTTGCCTTACCCATTGGAATGTGAGACCTGTTATAGACATTCCCAGCGAGGTATCACTCCCAAGGGTGCGCTGCTCCAACCGGGTCAAGCTTTAAGTTCCGACATGCTTATTAAAGCAGTGCTATAAGAAAGTGTGTGCGTGAGTGTCTGTGCAAGAGGACAAGAGGAAACAAGGATGAGGAACCAAATATCATGCGCGGTCCATAGCCCGTTTTATTAGGCCTCAAGATCTGGCATTCGCCTGATATTGATCTGAAAAAACACAGAAAAGTACCGATCAGAGCAGCCAACCTCTAAAAGTCTCCCTGGGGATCAGCTGAATTCGACCTTGCTATTTAGCTTGTTAGTATCCAAAATATCGTGACTCGAATCCTAGCACCTTCCGGACAGAATCGCTGGAGAGACAAGTGTAATGCTGTCTACAATCCCACTCAAGCAGTACCATCAGGTGTGGAAGCATTTCATCAAAAGTCAATTGCAACGGTACAAACATTACTTAATAGGTTAAAATTTTAAGTTTAAGATTACATATGTTACGACCAATGTCCGAATGGGCATACTTCGCGGTTTAGCCGGTTAATATTCACACAACGCGAAAAGGGTGGATCAAGTCCTAAAGAAGAACAGCTTAAAAGGATACTTCAGACTTCATCGGAATAAAATTGTCAATAGCCAATACCAGGCGTGTAGGGTAGGTGATGGACATTGAAGTGACGAAGAATAATGGGTGAAAGTAGATGAATTATATATCGAATTCCGTCGACGTCAAGAGAAAAAATTCTAGCGGACTGCTGCTCTAATCAGTCGTTTTCCGTGGTTCCTTCGATCAACACTACACGAATGCCGGATGAGTACCCTAACAAACGGTGCACGGAACGCGCAATCTTTCCATCCTCTTCCTTGTCCTTTATTCATCCCATACTTATACACACACTTGTATGCACTACACAACCACATACGCCGGGACACCGGTTGGGAGTTTAGAGCTTTTCCCGACCAGGGCAGTGCCCCGCTGGTGGGAGGTACCTGGCTGGAGAAAACCCAGGTAGCCGACATATAAGTCGGCGCCGGATCTCACCATCCAGCGAGGACGATCACCGCCACCTCCCGAGGAAAACATGCACTCCACGTTCGGAACTACTGACCGTAGCAGTTGACGCGCCCGGGACCACTAGTCGACGAATGAAACCGGAACGAGAGCTGAGTGTGCGTTAGGGATGTGCTCATAACAGCTAAACTGTTATTTCTTAACCGTTAACGTTTCGTAACTGTTACGCGAAATAACAGTTACTTCGTTTATTCTGTTATTGGCTGTTCAGTTGAAATGCATAGAACTGCAACCTATTGGGCCTAATCCGAACTACTACAAGGTTTTGTGGCAACCATTTTGTACGATAACAACATCACTGCAGCTAATCAATCATGATTTGCCAGTGTTCAAATTATAGATTCATTAATACATAATTCGTCATTATTACGCACCATGTGCCACAATATTTTTATATTTTATTGTATTCACTACAACAAGATGTTTGTCCTTTGAATTAAGTCCGTCCAATATGTTAACTTATTTCTGTCCCATTGCTGCTTATGTGAGATCAACTAATATTTCCCTAGATCCGATAAAATAAAATGAGTTACGGTAAAATATCTCATATTATAATACCTGATATTCGACAGTCATTAACACTTTAGCTATAGGTAGGCAAAAACACTGTTTCTCCTAATTATTTTTGGCACTCGTCACTTCACTACGCACAAGTTGCATATTTGAAATAATATTTGCAATCTGAACCCGAATCACTTTCATTTTAGTTATGTTCTATACACATTCGCTACACATTATATGAATTACGATTCATCCTTGGCAGTTCATCCAGTCTCGTTCATATCAGCTGCTTCTCTGCCGAAATATGTTAGGGAAAGTAGTGCAAGGAAGCGCCGTAAGGTAGCTGCACAGGCTTTAAGGTGCTACCAACGTCATTCGTTTGCGTGGTTTAACTCTTAGCAGTCGCTACAACTGCTTTAACTCTTAGCAGTCGGCCATGTTAGGTTGCTGGTCACGGACCTGTTATTTTTCAACTGTTATTAATAACAGCTATTACGAGTCAGCTGCTTTTGTGATAACACTTATTGAAGAAGAGCTGTTAAGCCCATCCCTAGTGTGCGTGTGTGTGTGTGTGTGCGTGCGTGCGCAGGGGAGGCGCTGGCGGCGTGGGGCTACGGCGCGTGGCTGAGCGCGGGCGCCGCCAACAGCCCCCGGCTCAACTGCGGCGCGCTGCTGGTGGAGGACGGGCGCTTCGTGGCGCAGCGCTGCGCCGCCGCCCTCGCCTTCGCCTGCGAGCCGCTCCCGCCCGCCCGCACAGGTGCCAGCGCGCGAAGCGCAACTCGCACTGCAACACCCTTCATGCATTCAGCGAGAAAGGAATACACTTCTTTACAAACAAATAGTTGCTGATCCATGACGTAACGTCCTACGTAGGACTTCGTAGGCTTCCGCGGCCGTCTCTATTGTCTCTAGGCTATCCAGGATGAACTGCTTTACCGTTGTGGAGGCTGACGTTTCGGCGAACGTGTTGTGGCCTTCCTCAGAGCGTAATGCTGAGACCGCCTTCCTCAGAGCGTCAGCAGTTCGCTCTGAGGAAGGCCACAAACATGTTGGCCGAAACGCCAGCCACCATGACAGAGACGCGGCTCATCCCTAGACACTGTAACGTGTTCGTGGCAAATATTTAATGCCAGGCGGCCTCTCCCTTGGAACTATCCTGGCGTATGACGGCAGCTGTGTCGTACATACTGAGTATCAGAAACGACCCAGTAGGAGCAGTACGGAAAAAGGAGAAATAACACTAGTATCAAATATTTGCGTTTTCAGTCAAAATAGAAAGTGTTGTATTTCTTTTGGGGGGGGGGGATATTTTCCGAGTTCTTGCGGATCTAACCATTGACGACTCTCACATGGCTGGTTGCTGCGTAGTTTTCTTTCAGTTTCTGCGCACATTGGATAGTAATATTTACAAAATGTACCGTAGGTCGTGGTCAACTAATCGGTCGTGGAAGACAAGGACGCGTCGACCGGCTGCCTCCAGACAAAATGTGATTTACTCGTTGAAGGAATTCCGCGAAACAGCGGTGATTTCCACCGTAAGAGGGCTCTTCCCTGGAATCAGGGTTCCCTGGTATGTAGCAATTGTCCGCTAAGCCAAAAGCTGTAACGTAACGGCCGTAACGTACGAAACAATTATTGGATCGTCGCTGCGTAAAAATGCACTTCTAACCGAAATTTTATGGCATGAAGGTGTCATGAAAAATTTCCTCTCTCCTCCCCTGTACGGTTCGAAAGCTTTTGGGATCGCCAATGATGCGCCGCGGCAGGCACGATATGTGGGTTGAAGGATAGGCAGTCCTGGGCCGGTGTGGGCTTGCTTGAAGAGGCGCTTCGTCGTCGGCGAGTGATCATTTGGGCGCCCTGAATTTTAATCATGAATTTTTAAATTACAACGGTTATGGTTTACATTGATAATTTTATAAGTAGGCGCCTTATTTGGTTATGATTAGGGCCCGTAATGTATATATCTCGCTCTGGGTACAAACCGTTTAATAATGAATTTTTAAATTACAAAGGTTATGGTTTACATTCATCATTTTATAAGTAGGCGCCTTATTTGGTTACGATTAGGGCCCGTAATGTATATATCTCGCTCTGGGTACAAACCGTTTAATAATGAATTTTTAAATTACAAAGGTTATGGTTTACATTCATAATTTTTTTAAGTAGGCGCCTTATTTGGTTATGATTAGAGCCCGTAATATACACATCTCGCTCTGGGTACAAACCGTAACTTATTATCACATTCCTTGACTATCGCGTTTGCGTTGCAAGTCTGGAGGAAGCCGACGAATAAATAACATTTTATCGTCGAACAGCAACGTGCCGGCTACGCAATGAGGGGGACGGAGGGTGTTGTTGGAGCCGCCACTGTAGGTCACGAATAATATGAAATCAGTCCTTATTTCAAAAGTCAAAAGCAACCACAATAATACACAAAATCGAAAGCAACTGCATGAACAAATATAAAATTTGAATTCGAAAATGGTTTTACAAAACTGCTTTTCTTACAGAAAAGAAAGTTTTCTGGATAGAATTTTTTTATCAAAAGCAGAATTCCCGATTTCACATAAATATGTAAATCAAAACTAATATCCTACATGCGGCATTGAGAATTCATAAAAGGTAAAATTTAATGCATAATCAGAAAACAATACCGTCCGTAACAAAGAATTCAGGAACTATACCCCACCCCAGACATTAAAAGTTACTGAAATGCATTTCATTCCATTTATTTTCGTTTACAATCAGCTGATAAAAAACTATGAATGTTTCTAACGGATGTTGCAACCTTGGACAACCGATTAGTGATCAACGAAAAATGTGCATAAATTATGTAACTGACAAATGACACTTCAATTATGTAACTGATGAAGTCTGACA
>BLKR01016288.1:0-2500 GCA_011170035.1 Teleogryllus occipitalis | reverse complement strand
GTAGGATTTATAGTTATGGAGATAGTATATGCAATAACGGAAGAAAAAACACCTTCAAACGCTCCCAGTCCCCAGCGCACCCCACACACTTCAGGATTTTTAGTATAATGTGCGATAGGAACCAACAAACAATTATCCCAAGTTTCAAAACTCCAGGATGTTTCACACTCGATTTGTATTATTTGATTGGGCTATAAGATTGTTTCTATCCCATATTCCTCGTCACAGTGACAAGAAGAAATATCTCCGTAGTCATGCGTCATTTATTGCATTATCATTATAATATTTGCACAAAATGTAATTGATATTGTATGTTACTGGTATAATGTACTATCGAAAACACGATCTAGGGATTCTAGAGGCAAGCCATTCAAATGAAAGCGCAGCCACAGACTTTGCGCCACGCAAAGATACTTCGTGTAATACACAACTGTGTAGTGGGTTGCCTAGCACGAACTAAATTTTTTCGTAACTTCTACTCGTTTTAAAATCTGTCAGTTGAACATTTACTATATTTAAATGTGGTTTTCTTAGTTCCCTTCTTTATATTTTCCTCTTTATCTGTAAATTGCATTGTTTCAACAATCTTAAAATACTTCGACATCAGCCATTTATCGTTCACAGGGTAGTGTACCTCCTATTTCTTGGTATAGTGCCATCCTTTCTGCAGGGCTGCCAGATTGGGGAATTTTGTCCCCCAAGTAGAAATTTTTTCGCTGTGGGGAAAGAATGGGGAACACAAATGGACGGGGAAATGTTTGGGGATTTTGGGGGAAAATTATTCGTATTTTTACCCGAAGTCGAGATAGAAATATTATTCTCTTAATTATTATGAATAAAAAAGAGACAATAGACGTTATTCTCTCATTTTTATGTATCAAAAACAGAAAAATAAACGTCAGACATAGAGAAAGAGAAATGAGGAAAACGAAGATAGTACAGGGCTTCAAGCAGCTCAAAGGACGTTGATTGGTTGATTTGAACTACTTGAATTTAAGGGGACAATCAATGGAATAGTCAGAGGCAGCTCATGTCGTCGGTCCATTCTTTGGAAAATATTTTTCGTTTCAAAGTTGGGTAACTTGTTTCTTTGCAGAGGTTATTTTGTAGAAGTGGTGGAGAAAGAGCTCGCAACACATCTGGCAACCCTACCTTCCTGTCCAGTTCGTTTTCCATTGCCGTACTTCTGCGCACGATGGCCACTCAGGGTCTCTATCGTGTTCCATTAGGACACGTCAATGCGAAGAAGTGTCTCAATCGGTGAATGGTTCGGAACAAGTGCGTATTCCCAGGGACCTAATACGCATTGAGAACTTAGTGCAGCTAAGTACGCTGGGCCGGTAGGTTCGAATTAAATATGCAAACAAAAATTATGAATATTATAATGATAGTGATGCAATTTTGAAGGCAACCGACTCCTTGCGTTGAGCACCGACATTGAGGAAGTGTTATATACGGTCCGCCCATCTGTAAATATTTCATTCAAAAGTAAAATCTCTATCTTCAATTCTGTAGTTGTCAGAAGACGTAAAAGTACTAAAATTGCAATTTTCAAAAATCTAGTGAATTCAATGAAAACCGGACCTACGCCTTTTTTTGTAAGATACTTTACTGTATCCGATAAAAAATAATCGAATTGTGAACCATTTTTTAGAAAAAAATGTCCTTGAGGGTTTGCATAAAACACCCCCCAAAATATAAAAAAATAAGTTTCATATTCAAGGGGCCACGACATCAAGTGTTCGGTATTAAGAACTCACAAAACGTGGATTCTGACTAAGCTACGTTTTAGATGATGTAATGTACGACTTGTACTACATTTAGGAACAAGAATTATCCACATGTTCGATATCAGTGATTAACAATACAAATTCTCCCGAAAACTCACAGTTTTCGCTGCAGCAATACTAATCTTTCTCTTTACTATGTATGTAGTATGCGAAAAAGTTAAAGTACATGAACAAGTTTTTTCACAAAAAATGCTCCAATGCTTTTTTCTTTAAAAATTTGGCTCGAATATTAAAAGTATACTTAATAACCCTGATGGCCATTAAAACTTCAGTTACAAGTTACTCTAAAAAGGGACCAGGGATAGGTCGTGAAACAAATGAGCATCATGCAGGGCGATGACATTGCAAAAGATAGTGATGAAGCCATTTACAAATATGCTAACTGTAAACAAACGCACTGACAAAATGAGTGCAATGTAATAATCTGCAGTTATGTTGCCAACAGTGGCCAAACAGTAGTTGTCAAAGCGATCCCTTCATACAGTAATCCCTCCATATTTCGAAAATTGCAAAAATCTGAAATTTTATCGACACCCTCCTACCACTGTAAGATAGATATTTACTCCTTAATACAATATTTCCCTGAATATTATATCCTTAAATTATTTCATGCACTTTTTTTCAGAATGTTTGAATTTTTTTTGCGAAATTTCAAATTATAGTTTGTTTGTTTCTTTCAAGTAATGGGTGAAGTGTCAACAGGATAGAAA
>BLKR01016287.1:0-32187 GCA_011170035.1 Teleogryllus occipitalis | reverse complement strand
TGAAAGAGAAAGAGAGAGAGTGAAAGAGAAAGAGAGAGAATGAAAGAGAAAGAGAGAGAATGAAAGAGAAAGAGAGAGAATGAAAGAGAAAGAGAGAGAATGAAAGAGAAAGAGAGAGAATGAAAGAGAAAGAGAGAGAATGAAAGAGAAAGAGAGAGAATGAAAGAGAAAGAGAGAGAATGAAAGAGAAAGAGAGAGAATGAAAGAGAAAGAGAGAGAATGAAAGAGAAAGAGAGAGAAGGAAAGAGAAAGAGAGAGAATGAAAGAGAAAGAGAGAGAATGAAAGAGAAAGAGAGAGAATGAAAGAGAAAGAGAGAGAATGAAAGAGAAAGAGAGAGAATGAAAGAGAAAGAGAGAGAATGAAAGAGAAAGAGAGAGAATGAAAGAGAAAGAGAGAGAGTGAAAGAGAAAGAGAGAGAATGAAAGAGAAAGAGAGAGAGTGAAAGAGAAAGAGAGAGAGTGAAAGAGAAAGAGAGAGAGTGAAAGAGAAAGAGAGAGAGTGAAAGAGAAAGAGAGAGAGTGAAAGAGAAAGAGAGAGAGTGAAAGAGAAAGAGAGAGAGTGAAAGAGAAAGAGAGAGAGTGAAAGAGAAAGAGAGAGAGTTTTTGTTATTGTTACACATGGTTGTTTATATATATTGAGCCATTAAGCATATATATATTTGTTATTGTACATATATATTTTGTTATGTTTACATATGTCTTGCTTACAAGCCATATATAAAACGAAACATACATATATGTTCCGTTATTGTTATTGTTCTGTTATTGTTACATATGAACGAAAGAGAAAGAGAGAGAATGAAAAGAGAAAGAGAGAGAATGAAAGAGAAAGAGAGAGAATGAAAGAGAAAGAGAGAGAATGAAAGAGAAAGAGAGAGAATGAAATAGAAGAGAGAGAAAGAAAGAGAAAGAGAGAGAATGAAAGAGAAAGAGAGAGAATGAAAGAGAAAGAGAGAGAATGAAAGAGAAAGAGAGAATGAAAGAGAAAGAGAGAGAATGAAAGAGAAAGAGAGAGAATGAAAGAGAAAGAGAGAGAATGAAAGAGAAAGAGAGAGAATGAAAGAGAAAGAGAGAGAATGAAAGAAAGAGAGAGAAAGAGAGAGAATGAAAGAGAAAGAGAGAGAATGAAAGAGAATGAAAGAGAAAGAGAGAATGAAAGAGAGAGAATGAAAGAGAGAGAATGAAAGAGAGAATGAAAGAGAAAGAATAAAAGAGAAAGAGAAAGAATAAAAGAGAAAGAGAAAGAATAAAAGAGAAAGAGAAAGAATAAAAGAGAAAGAGAAAGAATAAAAGAGAAAGAGAAATAAAAGAGAAAGAATAAAAGAGAAAGAATAAAAGCGAAAGAATAAAAGAGAAAGCGAAAGAATAAAAGAGAAAGAGAAAGAATAAAAGAGAAAGAGAAAGAATAAAAGAGAAAGAGAAAGAATAAAAGAGAAAGAGAAAGAGAGAATAAAAGAGAAAGAGAGAAAGAAAGAGAAAGAGAGAAAGAAAGAGAAAGAGAGAAAGAAAGAGAAAGATATGTTGTTATGTTATATGTTGTTATTGTTATATTACATATATATGTTGAAAGAGAAAGAGAGAAAGAAAGAGAAAGAGAGAAAGAAAGAGAAAGAGAGAAAGAAAGAGAAAGAGAGAAAGAAAGAGAAAGAGAGAAAGAAAGAGAAAGAGAGAATGAAAGAGAAAGAATGAAAGAGAAAGAATGAAAGAGAAAGAATGAAAGAGAAAGAATGAAAGAGAAAGAATGAAAGAGAAAGAATGAAAGAGAAAGAAAATGAAAGAGAAAGAGAATGAAAGAGTGCGTAGCAGAGTAGAGATTGTGTGATGTGCGGGCTGACAGAGAAAGCGAAACACAGGCGCAATGGGCGATTAAAAATAAATAGAGTGGAATTTATAGAAGGAAATGGATGCTTGACCCTTCAGATTTCCACAAAACAACATTACGGACACTCAGTACAGTTCTTACCTAGGAACATTTGTGATTACAAGAGAAGGTAGGGCGATCAACATATGTAAGAAAATAGAGTGGGTATGGCAAGAAAGAAAAGTACATGTAAAACACAACTTGGAAATAAAGAAATTAACTGTCAAGAAATACGTACTGAGTATTAAAAGTGAACATTATTATATGTAGACTTTTCGAAGTACGACCAACTACAAAAGAAACATCAATAGTAAGAGATATTCAACAGAAAGAAAAAACTTTTAAATTTCGTACAGGAAAGGGAATTTTTTTTAAACCAAATGATATGAAAAAAACAACATGAAATATTGTTTTCCAAAACATTGTAAGATGTTACTAAAGGAATAAAGTAATATACGCGAGTACAATTAATTAGCGAGAACAAAATAATTGAAACTACCCTTAGAAGTTTTCTGCAATTAGCTACACACATTTAGTCAGAAGCAGCAACGAGAGAAAGGAGAGGGATGGAATTTAACGTCGCCCGTACGATATCGTTTGCGGTGCCTGCAAGCACGTCTGCCCCGGAGTTGCGGGAGGACTCAAGCGGAACAAAGGAAGGCGCGACGCAGCGCTTCTGAAACTAAACGAGGCCCTCCGCCGGGCGAACGCCGTTGCCTAGGCAACCACCTGCATCCGCGAGGAGTGGCGGTGGAGGCTGCCGCAAGCAGCGGGGGCACCCTTACGGCAAGAGCTTTCGGAATAGTGAAGGTCGCGACGGCTAAGGGGTCGTCCATAAAATACGGAACGCCAAAGATTGATTAGAGATTCCGAGCGCGTTAACTGCGACGGTCATTAGTCCTGTAAGTATAGTGCATGATTCTATCGCCACAGGTGGCGGTTATGTGCCCCAGTTGGATAGCGAGATCCAGCGCCGACCTCTGTCGCCTTGCGGCGATTTTCTCCAACCAGGCACCGCCCTAGCCGGAACAAGCTCTAACCTACCGACTGTGGCGCGTGCGGTAGTGTAGAGCATGTCAGTGTAAATGTGCGTAAGTAAAGGCTGAGCACAAGGCAAAGAATGGGAAGAAAAGATCGCCCGCGGTCCGAGGCCCGTTTGGTAGGATACTGCTCCGGCATTCGTATGGTGTTGATAGAAGCAAGCACGGATTCCAGCCACTGGAATTCTCCTCTAGGCGTAGTCTGAATTCGAACCAGCTGTTTAGCTAGTGTCGAAAATCCTGCCACCATCGGGAGTCGAACCTACGTCCTTCCGGTCAGAGGCCACCTCGGAACGCCAAACAGGGGACACGGGGTTTGAGGAAGCATTCTTCTTCGGTTTAAATAGAATGGCTTTTGTCAGGTCATTAGGTGGATGCGGTCATCCAATCGGGAACTTCGTGGCGGATTGCATAACCGTGTAACAGCTGATGTGTCAGAAATCACTCTATTTAAATGGGAGTTTACACTGCGTTATACAGGGGTAGGAGCTTTAGTCTAGAGTTAAGTATCGCTGATATTATTTAATAACTTTTCAACATTTTCTGAAATACTTCCTTTTATTCAGTCATATAATAAAACATTAAAACATACATTTTAAAAAGGATAAATAAATTAAAAAGCTGTGACGTACAAATTGTTACAATAATTGAAATATGTTTTCATTAATGGTATGTTGATTGAACCTGTTATATTATAAAGAAAATATTCAAAACTATTCTGTAGTACATTCTAGAATTTAATTAAATCGGCGCTGTACACTCTCCGAAGCACCCACAGCGGAGTATGCACGATGTGCACATACGTCCCTCCTTCATCCAAAAATTGTCCCCAATCTTTTTGTTTGATGCAGTCCGCATTGCTAGCTCACTGATACTTCATTTACCAAACAATTTAATAAACATCAGAAATACAATTAATTGAAATTGTTTTACTAATTTATTATCACTTATTGTAAATGGTGGTGTTGTGGCAAGCGTTATGTAATTAAGGGCGTTCAAGAGCGCATTACAGCTGCGGAAGTGCGAAGGGGGAGAGGAACGAGGGCACTAAACAGAAAACCAGGAATAATGGGACTGTCCGCAGTGTGGCCGCCGTTTTCGTCTAATAAATTTTCCTCTTTTTACCCTGTTTTCCAGTAATTTTTGTCCATTTTTGTCCCATAATTTGTAGAGTATTTTACACCTTATTTCCTATTGTTATAACTGCAAGAGTTGTGTACTCGATAATAATTTCATCTCCCTGATTTTACCGTGGAAAAGAAAAAAAACGTTTACCGACTTTTTAAAGGAATATTACATTGTTTTAAAACTCGATTTCCTTTACTTCCCTTTTTTATTTTTTTTTATTTATTTATTTATTTATTTTTTTTTTAATTTTTTTTTTACAAATTCTGTGATTTTCTCAGACTTATCCAGATCAACGGAATTGTCTAACATTTCTGAGTTTTCTATTATTATGTGTGCGACTGAGTGAGATTGTGCGAGTGTGTGAACGCGTGTGAGCATGTGAGGGTGTATATGTGTATGTGTGCGAGTGCGCGTGTGCAAGTGTAAGCGCGCCCGCGTTTTCCATGTGTTCCAGAAAATGGCCGCCCGAGAGAAATAACTAGAGAACCGAGTGGCAAGGTGTCCTTGCTCCCTTTAGGAGGTTTTAATGGGGCTGTTGGTGAAGTAACAACCGCTAGGGGAAATGGTGTTGGGACAGGTTGATAGTTGGACAGGTTGATAGAGAGAGACTTGACGATTACGAAGAAAAAGAGGCGGGGCGTCCGCGACAGTGCTGCATTTAAGACGAAGAAGAGGGGAGGAACGGAGAGGCGTGTAGATGGAGGTGGACAGAAACATTTGACGGTGACCACATATGTTAGCTGATTATGTACGATTTCCTGAATAATGATTCATGTAGTTACTCGCATGAATAGAAGAGAACATGTCAGAAGGATAAGCGGACGAAAACAAATTCTTCAAATTTGAAAATAACTTGCCTCTAAATGTACAAATAATACACTACAAAAGTAAAATTATTGTTAATGGAAAATCTAGACCGTAGAAAAATAATCCGGAGGTGAGATTCATATTGTCGAAAATACTGAGGAATGCTCGTTTAGGTCGCGTGATCCAATTTACGAGCATACAAGACGTGAGAAAACAGAAAATTTAATATCTAACATATTTTGAATTTGCAATTTACTAACCAGTTTCTACACTTAACCACACACCAACAGTTGCTACACTTAACAACGAAAATTTAATAACAACATCGTAGAAAAAAGACCTTGAATGCACGTTCCGTTTCACTACCTCTCGTTCCCCGAACGTGGAGCCAAGAGGAACAAAGGTCCTTGTGCATGATACGCGATCGGGCTGCCCTGTTCGCCCAGCCCCTATGCTTTCCGTCGCGTCGCAGGTCTGCGCGCGTCAGAGCGGAAGCAACGCGCCTGTGACCGAACGGCGAGCGCCGCTGACCCTGACCTATCCCCTCCCCTTCCCTCCCCTCCTCCCACTCCCCGCTCGCGGCCCACTTCCCGTCGCGCAGAGCCGCGCCGCTTCGGTCACTGCACCGCGGACGCGCGCCCGGCGCACACAGACCGCGCAGGCGGCACCGCCGACCGGAAGGGCGGGGTTGGAGGGCAGGGCCAGGCGAGCAAGGAGCCACACTGGCAGGGGTAGAAGCATAGAGTAAACTTTAGTCTATGGTAGAAGAGGTGTACGCGGGCAACGAAGGAGGGAAGGGAGACGACGGGAAGGGAGACGACGGGAAGGGAGACGACGGGAAGGGAGACGACGGGAAGGGAGACGACGGGAAGGGAGACGACGGGAAGGGAGACGACGGGAAGGGAGACGACGGGAAGGGAGACGACGGGCAGGCAACCGGGGAGATGCGAAGGGAAAGGGGAAGATGTGAAGGGAGACGATGGGAAGGGAAAGGGGACGATGTCAAGGGAAACGATGGGGGTGCGAAGAACGAAGAGGCTTGGAGGAATGTCGGTCAAGATGCATGGTGAGGGGGCACGTTAAGTGTGGCAAAGTGGTAGTTACGGATAGAACATACGGGAACAGGAAGCGAGAGACGAATGAGCACAGTATGGTACGCGTAGTGTGAGCTCGGGGAGTTTGAAGGAGTTGGAAGGGCCAGCGCGAGTAGAAAATCACAGGGCAGTGTGGAGTAGCAGCGAGAAAAGAGGTGGGAGCAAGGACGAGTAGAAAGTGGAAGCGAGGAAAGGAGTTTGCAGTGCAGAGTTCAGCAAGTGATCGTCTGAGAGTGCGGCGAGTGAGGGAGGACATGGAAGGGGGTGTCCTCTGGCGGCAGCCACATCAAAGCGGACCTAACATCGTCTGGAGGTCGTAGGCTTCGGAAATGACCAACCGATGCCCCTTGAAGCGGGCAGCAATCTGGCCGACGAGAGGCCCACTCTGTTTGCACTCGAGCAAGAGTGGAAAGTTTAAACGTTAACGCATAGGAAAGATATGAGTTTGGGGTATTAACGTAAATGTAGAATAGGTGTCATTCCAGCGAAAGGGATAGCTGAGACGATTACAAAGAAATTCAAAAGGGAAAACATAACAAATGAAGACTCGTGCAAAACATTTCTCAGGATCACTGTCCAAGAACTTTTTGTATTTTGGATAAATATCAGGGATAGTAGTAAAAATGTACTGTTTTTTTTCTGAAATTACAGAATGAATAATGGAGAAGAATGTAACAAAAAAAACACAATGGTGGGAGTACAATACATAAAATGCTATTCAAAATTTATTCTTAAATCGTACAATTTGTGCATATTTAATTACATAGCCAGATGTAATTAAAATTCAGTAAGCACTTAGTAAGAACGTTGATCCTCAATAGTTCATTAATTCTGAATGCATTGCTCTAACATTTGCAATAGAGTAGCACATGTATCAGGTACACAATTCCAGCACCAGAGTCGTTGGCACGGGAGTGGGAGGGGATTCAACGCATTGAAATAGTTTATTTCCGTAAATATAATGTCTTATTTTCCTCCTTTTTAAGCTGACATTTTGGGTAATTGAAACACGGCTTTTGGAGAAGGTCTCCAAACCATCTGTCAACCCCGCAATTACTTAAACATCAAATCAATTTAATTTATTAAATATATCAAGGAACTTATAGTTTTCTTATCTTTTTAGTAGAATGTTTATTATTACTGGTAAAATGTAAGTAAATAAAAAAACCATTAATGGTAAAGGGTGGCTGAAGAGAGGCCCAGAAATGCTCTTCTTTTACTTTCTGCAGGTGTACGCTCAGCGCTATTGCAGCCAGCCGTCCACGCGCCCAAAAGCTTCGCTCGCGGGAACTTTATTGCCGTGGTCAGTACCGCTTCCGCGGCAGCGGCCGGGGCAACGCCCTCCGAGCGGCGTCCTTCCTTCTCGGCGCGTTGCCCGCAGCGCCTCGCATTCCGCGCGCTCTACCGGCCGTTCTCCCGGCCGCTGCCCCGCGCCTCCACCTCCCGCACCGCCCTCTCTGGCCCCACGCTCGATCCCTCACAACCATTCTCTCCCCCATTCGTCCCCTCTACCCCACCCTGCCCCGCCCCCCGTCCTTTCCTGCTCTCCCACCTTCCCCGCCCCGATCCTCCCCGTCCCGCTCTGCCTCACACTGCCCTGCCCTACCCCTCATAACCACGCCTTTACCTCTACTTCACCCTGCCTCGCCTCGCTCCTCTCCTCGTCCTTCCCCACTGTCCCACTACCCTACCCTGCCCTGCCCTGCCCCGCTCTTCACAACCACACCTTTTCCTCTTCTCCTCCATGCCTCGCCCCGCTCCTCTCCTCCGCCCTACTCTCCCCTTCCCTACACCGTTCTACTCCACTAACACGCCCCGCTCTCCACCACCCTTTGCCGCTCTACTCCACCCTGCCCCACATGGCTCCTCGCCACCCCGCCATGTCCATCGCCTCCCTTTCCGCGGCGCTCCTCTCCTCTCCTCCGCCCTACTCTCCCCTTCCCTACTCCGTTCTACTCCACTAACACGCCCCGCTCTCCACCACCCTTTGCCGCTCTACTCCACCCTGCCCCACATGGCTCCTCGCCACCCCGCCATGTCCATCGCCTCCCTTTCCGCGGCGCTCCTCTCCTCTCCTCCGCCCTACTCTCCCCTTCCCTACTCCGTTCTACTCCACTAACACGCCCCGCTCTCCACCACCCTTTGCCGCTCTACTCCACCCTGCCCCACATGGCTCCTCGCCACCCCGCCATGTCCATCGCCTCCCTTTCCACGGCGCTCCTCTCCGCTCGCTCCTCGTGGCAGTGTTTCTCTCAGCACCGCTCTGCGCGGCAATAAACGCATAAAACGAACCATAGTCGCCGCGGGCCCTCCATCAAGACTTCGCTCCTTCCCCGGAGTCTTTTTTCCCACTCGCTTCAAAACGCCGCTGCAGCGTGCGAGGCGCCCGCTGTTTATGCATATTCTATTCCAGCTGAGTGGCTCGCTTCGGACACGTGTGCGCGGTCTAGCGCTCGGTTTTTTCCCCTTCGGGTATTTTTAAACTTTAGGTTCGTACGTAGCGCCGGGTTTAGGAAAGAGCTGTTCCGGTTGGGGACAACGACTCTTCCTGACCGCAATAATTACTTATTTTCATTACAGATTACAAATGAGTTTGATGTTAACAAATTAATATAATACTTGTACATGGCGACGAATGTAGAAATTTTACAATAATATCGACAATTAAGAGAATAAATGCACCGTAATTCTACTTTAAGTTGAATGTACTCGAGTAGAACAGCATACTTGATAAACCTAGTCGATATTAGGTCGAAATTCACGTAGCTATCTTACTAATTTCCAAAGCGCGCAGAACTTGAAAACTACGCAACCTCCAACCATGCGCGAGTTGTCTCTGGTTTCGTTACATACCGAGGAAAATCCAAAACCATCTGCAATACAAAAATTCCGATGCGGGTAGCAATTTACGGAAAAATATACAGCCTCAGGTCATGCGAGAGGTATCTATAGTTTCATTACGTACCCAGAAACCCGTGGGGGGGACTTATTATTTGCATATTCTCACACATCACATACTGACACAAATTCAGTGCGTCACTGAGTACGACACAACCAGTTCGTGATTTCCAGGCTCTAAAGAAGAGGCCATCCGTCATTAAATATTTGCTATTTGCATGTTGTGTTAAATAACATCAATTTTTTTATATACTTGATCTTCAATGAAAAGTTGTAATGCATAATATATTATGGTACTGCAGTATCTTATTATACTGCAGTATCCGTGAAGACTTGTTTTGTAAAAGTATTTAATGTATTGCAGTGCTATACAAGAGTATTTTATTTGTTCTTGAGCAGTGTCCGGGCTATTTTCTGGAAAACCCTTTTGTGTGGTTGTGTTCCGCAGCATTTTCGCTGATGCAGGGCAATAGTATGAAACTAATTATTTTGAGAATTCCAACGAAAACGTCTAGTGTTTAATATAAATTTTTAAAAGCCCTATTTTCAATTTTAGCGCCACCATTATTTGCACTTTTTGTAATTTTAGCATCACTATTTAATTTGTTCATGCTATCATTCTCCATTTGGTGTTATGGCAACAAAACTGAAAAAACACAGCCCCAGAGCTTGACGGCAAATATTCATGAAATGAAAACTAATCATTCTACAAACCATTTACCGCCCACGCCCCTCTATTTTTACACGGGTATCAAAATTTGATCATATGACTCACCAAACAATACTGTCTACTCATGAATTTCTTTTTTGCACTTCCCGCTTTTGCTTTACTTACGAACAAAAAAGTGGACACAGATGCCATGTTCGTTTCACGTGAATACTTCAGTTCAACTCCAGTCAATTGTCGGAGAAGAAACACATACGATCTCCACCATTCTGTACTATTTCTTCTCCAAGCTATTGCCATTCTTGACCTCCAGGACGGTAGTGCCCAGATATTTGAAAGAACCTTGCGTCAAAGTGCGTTATGACATTGTTGGATACAAATGGTACGAAATGTTGTAATGATGGAAATCATAAAAATAATGTTTTGTTGTCAGCATTAAAAAAAGGTTAATGCACAACTGAAATAACATAATTCCTGAGGATGCATTGTCTTTGGGTTTCTCACAATTTGAGACATCATTTTTTTCTCAGTTTACGGTTTAAAAGGTGAGAAGAAGAATTATGTGAACCATCTTACGCAAGAGCCTAATGAATTTTCCTCTTCATATAATTCATTTATTCATTAGCGCCTTTTAGTCTAATTACAATTAAATGTTTCATATAAAACTAATTTTTAATTAAAAAATTTTACACGTTTCGCGACAAATATTTTAATCAGTATTCTCAGTCAAAATTTCAGTATTAAAATTTTTCTACCCTCCAAAAGAGGATACCAATAAAAGAAAATGAAAATAAATATTTCAATAAAGTTAACATCGTGTTCTTTTCAATAACAGTACCGAGCTTCTAATATAAATTGGTAAGTTAGTTCTATTCAAAACAGAAGAGAATAAGAAACATTGAATTTTTCATAATGAAAAGATCTAAGCTTCCAGAAGTTAAAAATTACATTTACCTTGAGAAATCTTCATCACTAAGAGCTCTTCAACTCATCATTGGCCAGTTATTGTACTCACCTGGAAACAAAGAAATATATTATTAATATACGTTTACAAACCACTAATAACTGTCAACATCCTTATGTACTAGTTCCGTCCGTCCGTCCGTCCGTCCGTCCGTCCGTCCGTCCGTCCGTCCGTCCGTCCGTCCGTCCGTCCGTCCGTCCGTCCGTCCGCCTCACGCAGTGGAGTACTTCCAGTCCATCAATCGACACCGATGAGTTATTTCGACGCGTCTCGATCTCCTAATGGGGAACTAATATTTTTTCTTACGCGTATCCATACTTCTAAAAAATGTTCTAAAATAATTATTTTTGGCTTTTTAAGCAACTAAACCTCATTTTGAGTGATTAAGGCACCTCCAGGGTTCTTCAAAAAACTCATTCCATTCCTCTTGACAAGACAAACTCGATTGGCACAATTATTTGTCGGCTTTTCTCTAGGATACTCTGAAACAATTCTTGAAAAACATTTGTTTTTGGTGGTTTCCATGCACCAATGCGAAAATGGTGATAAACAATAATTAAAATTAATTTTGTAATGATTCATTAAAAAAATGTTGACGAGAGGTAAGCACTTAGAACGCATTTTGAAGCCACCCAGGGAGGTATTCTGTTACTATTGTCAATAATCGATTCGCTCCATTTTAGTAAGACCTCTCTAGAGTTTTCTGAAAGAATCTGAGAAAGAAACAACATTGAACGGGGGGTGATAAGGCACATACAGTGCTAAAACGCAGTGGAATACACTGAGTTTCAGGACCAACGTGAATCCTTAGTACATGATTAATTATTTCGACGCCAGTTTTTTTGAAGTACTGATGAAGGTGAAGCATGATTATGTCAAAGTATTTTATTGACATTTTGTTCACGAATCGTAATGTTACTGAGGATAGCCAAGTCAGGCAACTTGATTGCTTTTAAAATTTATTTTTTATATGAATTTGTATGACTCAAATAAAAATTGTATACACGAAAGTAACCGCCACTGGAGGCGTCAGGCTAAGCCAGTTATTAGTAAACTAAAGAGGCAGGGTTTGCAATCACGTAAGCCACGTAATTACGATACATACGTACAATCACGCCAAAAAAAATTAAAAAATTAGTTTTTGGTACTCTCCACATGAAGCTTGTGGTCTTTCCAAAATTAAGAACATTCTCGTTTATCCCCGTGAATTGCAAAACGAACGGCAACAATACTGTTCAAAATAACAAAAATATATTTTGTAAAAGAAATACTTAAAACGCAGAGGCGGTACTTTTAAGTACCTCTTATTTCTTACGTAGTGAGAAAGTCTGCGTTCTCAAGAAGAATTTGCGATGTCAAAGGGGAAGGACATAAGTTAATTTCAACTGTCGGCATGTCACGTTTGATGGATACTCGTTTCCTTTGCACTGCAGCACTCTCAACTACATTAAGTTTTCAAGTGTTCGTCTCCCGGAGCTGCTCTCAAAGAGGTTGTACTCTAAGGGAAACAGTGCTGCAATGCGGCTCATTTTCTCAGAATTTTTAAGACGCCTCTTCTTTTTATTGCACACTTTTGATACGTAATGTCTTTTAAGACTGTTGATAAATCTTCATGAATGAGTTTCATGTTTAGAACTAATAATAGAATTTGAATCTCCAGTGTAAATCAAATGTGTATTGATGATGGGTTTAAAATTCAATCTTCTCATTTTTAATCACTACACTTTTATTTATTTCATACACTTTTATCTACGTGGCAGATTCATTTCACACATTACGAATTAGAAGATATTATAAAATTACATAGAACGACGAGTCAGCGATGATATATTTACCCATTTCTTTATTAATTCGTTAACCCTGCATGACTGTTTCTATACGATAGAGAATATACTGAGCGTCACAAGGAAAGTTAACTTTAATTTTAATAGAGATATTTAATGCATTATTTACCATTTGGACTGTATAATTCTAAACAACCTGTAATAAGTACTGTACCGCAGCCTTCGGGTCAATCACCCCCATCTCGATCAGGTTTTTCATCCAGTTTCCCTGATCTATTGAGCAAGTGCTGAGATGGCCCCTTGTTTTTCTTCTGGACATAAAGGTAACTTCATTATCTGCGCAATTCTTCTAGAATTCAGTGGGAAATATAGTTATTCAAATGATCGTTTCCATGTCGTCGCGGCAGGATGTGTTATTCCTTGACGAAAGATATGATGGATAAGAGCCCAAATTTATTGCTGATTTATCCTTGAAAATATATTTTATTACATCGTAGCAAGGTTTTTCTAACAATCCTTGAACAAAAACGCTATTTTTTCTGTATTCAAAATTCAAGTTGTATATGGCTTAGTGTAGGGATAACAGAATTTAGATAACGTGCACAGAATTCACTTCCCCATAGCACGTCACACACCGTTTTTAACTGTTTTCACGTAAAAATAAACAAACAACAAATAAACCCAAGGGACGCAAAAAACACTGTTTATGAAACTTTTTTTTAACACCCCCAGCAACCTCTACGCTCCGCTTCGGGTGATATCCCCCTTTTTTGAAAACAAAAAGTTTCTTTCAAATTTTCTACATGGCCAACTACCAATTTTGATAAATGATAACATACGCCGAAACGTATACAATTTGTTTGAAGTCAATGCATATTTTCATACAACGAAAGAGTGCTTAAATTTTATTTCAGGAAGGTGCAATATGCGCTAATACAGACATTTGTTTTTTTTCTGGACAACCTAATGAAAAATAAAAATGCAATGACAGTGAAACCAGATTGTAAACTCGTGCTATAAAAAGCTCGCAAATTACACTCATAAAGCACACAATCTACACTACAAAAGGTAAATGGCGTAAACAACATTAACGGTAGCATTGACTCCGTCAGCAGTAAAGTTATAATTCTTCCCTTACGTGCTTTCATCGACTAAAAAAATATTCAGCCAGGTTACGATATACATAATTATTTTAGAAATGCTTGAGAAATGGTGTGGCAATATTATGTAATTAATGTTCACGTATGCTATTATGCACGCCTTGTACTAGACGGAATAGCTTCGCCTTTACTTCGCCACGAACGAAGTGCTCCAGTCTCCGAATCAATACTTTTCTGCCAATTGCACGTTGCGGTTAAGCAACTTATTCGTTTGATTTCAGGACGGTCCCCTTCGGCAAAGTAATTTCTCCACCTTGCTACCAGCTTGCAACATTTATTTCGTGAGAATCAAATAGCTCTGTTGAATTCAAACCGGTTTACGTGTCACTAATTACATCATTCCGTCTTTTATACAAGCACTACTTTCTTTTATACTTTTTTGTTACAATATCACATTCCCTATAAACTAGTCCACGATAAATATCGTTTGTGATCACCGTCACCCCAAATAAGTTTGGCGTGCGATATTTTAAAGCGACCGCCCTCAAAAATAGCGACTGTACGTAAGAGTCGCAACGCAAGGCTGAGCTAAGAACATAGTAGCTGAGGACAGCTGTGACGCCAATGCCAGTGCAGTGTGTGTCGGAGTGCCAAGATGTAACACAGAGCCACCTCAAGACAGTATGTAACGGTCACAACCATGTAGAAAAGAACATCTAAAATCCTGTCATGATCGAACTTTGCCCAGCATTAATTGAAAATGGTTGATCAACTGCATGCCAATCATAATTATTTTCATGATAGCTTATATAATATATAACAATAACGCAAAAAAATATATATTGTGACCCTAAAATAACAATGTCTATGCAATTTAGAACGAAGAGGGAAAGGAAAATCTTCATGGCAGGTTCAAGGAGTGCTGGAAGTACGTAGAGGAACACAAAACGTCGTAACTACTGAAATTAGTATGTGGTCAACAGATGGTCTTAAAAGAAGAAAAAGAACTAAATGCCTAACCTGCCTCGGCCCAAGAATTTTCGCGATCAGTTTCACCAAGACGTGCTTATTACAGAGGTAAGTGTGTAGATGCTTCTACGCATTGACGTATCATTGGCGACAAGTACCACACACAGCCACTTAAACACTTTTTCACTTCGCAGTATTCCATAGACGGACGGAAGAAAAACTGTGTCGAGGTGAAGCTAATTGACACGGTTGTTGACTGAATAGCACAGCGTGAATAATGTGAAGATGACCAATTGTATTGAATCGGATTTTAAAATACTTTACATATGTAATCATTTGTTGCGATCGTTTTCATTTAATACAAGGACGTTATTTGCTTCACCTCGCTACCGTTGTTCTGTCATCTCTCTATGAAATACTGCAAAGCAAATAATATAAGTTTAAGGCTGCTTTAAGAGCATTCGCCTCCACAAATCGACAAGTACGCTCATTTGTATAAGTATAGGTGTACCACAACAAATTACAATACTTTTAGTAAGTTAGTATTTTTAATTGCAATCCTAAGTACGATGGAACAGTGAAAAACCCACTTATGGCCGGTTTCACCAAGAGTAAAGTTTAGAGCGCTTACTTCCGAGTAAGCATTATTCTACGATAGTTTCTGTCCAGTAAACTATAAGCGCTTTACCACGCTTCCGGGTGTTATTTTACTAGAGTAACTGGGAGTACATTCTTCCCGATTTACTCCGCGAAACCACTGAACGCGCAATTTTTCATGCACAGCAGAGAGCGATTCAAGAGGCCTTGAGCGAAAGTGACGCTGTGAACTAATGCGAACAATAATGCGAACCTCTGGTTACTTCATTTCGTTTCATTCCAGTTTTGGAATTCACGGTGGCGTCTTGGTCTTATAATCTTGTGTGGTGTTCTGGTGATTCGATTTAAGATCGCTTATTTCTTAGTTTTCGTTACAATCAGCTTTATTTCTTAATATTCCTTAGCCTAGTTTTTCCAATGTTATTACAATTATATTATTACAAGCTAGTACGCAAATGTCTAGTTTTTCAAACTTTACTAATCTCAAAAATTTATTTAAATTTTATTATTTTATTATTTTTTTAACCTTTATTCATCATCCAACTATTTATAGGAAAAATATTAGAAAGGGATTCTGGAACTCAAGAAAACATGCGCAGATGATCTTCACCATACGTCACAAACAGTTTTTTAATGTTTTTTAACGAAATAAATAAATAAATAAATAAATAAATAATCCTTGTAGTGATTATTCTTCCTTTTGTTATCGTGTATTTACCACCTTTATTTTGTATCCACATTGATTAAACAGAAATTTACAAAGTCTTCCACATTTTATAATGTACTTGATAAAGTAAACGTTGTACTTAACAAATAAAATACATTGTGAAACTGTTTACATGATTTTTAATAGGTATATCCCGTTTTGTTCTGGACTTGGAACAGATGCCTCTAATCTTATGATCCCTACAATTCAGAAAAAAGCATTTTATGAAATTTTACTACTACTTTTTTTATATTATCTAGTTTCGTAATTAGTATGCAAATGATTCGTTTCTAAATCGGCTTCAATTCTTCCAAATAGAAGAGTTGATGATTTGGTCAAACATAACCTCGTGACAAAATCTCGATCGTTATAATTGGAAAACCAAACCATTCTCTCCCGCACCTATCTTTGTCTTCGCACTAGAGGATAATATTCCAAATCATCGCTGGAATCATCTTCAAGTTCCATCATTCGCACTCATCGAGCCAAAACATGTCGGAGGTACACGCACGTTGAAAATTGAGCTTACTCTCGAATTTACTCTCGTGTAAGCGATTAACACTCGAGTAAAGTGTTGCTGAAACGCTCCAAGAAGATATTCTGGAATAAACATGATTTCACTCCAAAGTAAACTCATACTCTTTTGTTTAGTGAAACCGGCCCTTAGAACCGCAGCGACGCAGCTCGATCTGTGCAACGCAGGTCCGCGGGTCCAAGTAGCAGAATCCGCCTACGCGCGTCGCATGGCGCGACTAACGCCACCGTCGCGTTCGCAACGCTGCAGTCGTAAACGTCACTGCCGCGCGCACAGTGACGCGCGCCAAGGCGATGCGTGACGCAGTCGGCCGTGACGTGCACGCGCGTGGCCCGGGCGCCTGTCACGGGGGCCGTCAGTCACCGATCGCCGTCACGCGTTTTGGCCCGCACGGCCGAACGCCTTGAACCTACCTGACCAAATAAGTGACGAAAGAATGCGAGGTTTCACTTCTGTTGGACTACACATGAATGGAGTGCATCAGCCGATGAATGGAAGAATGAATGAATACATACGTGAATGGAAAAATGAATGCATAGACGAATGAATGCACAGGCCAATAAATGCACAGGCCAATAAATGCACAGGCCAATAAATGCACAAGCCAATAAATGCACAGGCCAATAAATGCACAGGCCAATAAATGCACAGGCCAATAAATGCACAGGCCAATAAATGCACAGGCCAATAAATGCACAGGCCAATAAATGCACAGGCCAATAAATGCACAGGCCAATAAATGCACAGGCCAATAAATGCACAGGCCAATAAATGCATAGGCCACTGAATGCATAGGCCACTGAATGCATAGGCCACTGAATGCATAGGCCACTGAATGCATAGACGAATGTATGCATAGGCGAATGTATGCATACACGAATGAATATGTAGATTAAAGAAAGATAAATTGATGGATGAATAAAAGAATTAATGAAAGAACATTTGAAGATTGGAAGACGAATAAATTATTCATTGAGCTCTTTATATTTCATTAGTCCCCTCCAAATGGATTGAATGGACAAGGTGTGGACCACATCGGTTGCTTGCAGACAAGCGCTGGGCCTGTGCACTCCCAGTGGGCCGCCCTCTTGACCAACTCTGGTTTAGAATGAGGGATTGACGAGGAATAGCGGCTTTGTGAGACACACGGAACAGACTGTCAGGCCAGTGGGAAGTTTCTTTGACCACTGAGACACAGCGCTGGATCAGGGCTTGCCGACTTGTCTTATCCGATCGAGTGCCTGCCAGCCTATCTTATCCGATCGGGTGCTTGTACGTCACTATAAGACACCTCAACGAACGCCATCGCATGCTGCACGGTGCGTTTGGCGCGACGTTCCGCTGGTTCGAGAGGCCAGCACAGGGACAGCGTCGCCGTGACGTCCTCAACACGGCTGAACCCGCGACATGGTTGGGCGTGGCAGGGGGGAGGGGCATGGCGCGGCGCGGCGTGGCGGGGCGGGGCGGGGCGTAGCGTAGGGCGCCGTGGCAAAGCGCGGTGCGGCATGGCGCTATAGTGTGACAGCCATGTGGCGTGGAATAGCGGAGCGTGGCGTGGCGTGGCGTAGCGTGGCGTAGCGTGGCGTGGCGTGGCGTGGCGTGGCATTGCATGGCGCTGTGCAGTGCGGCGTAGCGCCACGTGGCCTGTCGTAGTGTGACGTCACGTGCCGCGGCATAACATGGCGCCTTGTGGTTTGGCGTGGCATGGCAAGGCGAGGCGAGGCATGGCATGGCATGGCGTGGGGTGGGGTGGAGTGGCGCGGTGCGGTATAGCGTCACGTTGCATTGCGTGGGGTGGCGCCACGTGGCGTGGCGTGGCATGTCGTAGCGTGGCGTGGCATGTCGTAGCATGGCGTGGCATGGCATGGCATGGCATGGCATGGCATGGCATGGCGCTGTGAAGTGCGGCGTTGCGCCACGTGGCCTGTCGTAGTGTGACGTCATGTGCCGCGGCATAGCATGGTGCCACGTGGCGTGGAGTGGCATGGCGTGGCATGGCGTGGCATGGCGTGGCATGGCGTGGCATGGCGTGGCATGGCGTGGCATGGCGTGGCATAGCGTGGCATAGCGTGGCATGGCGTGGCATAGCGTGGCATGGCGTGGCATAGCGTGGCATAGCGTGGCATGGCGTGGCATAGCGTGGCATGGCGTGGCATAGCGTGGCATGGCGTGGCGTGGCGTGGCGTGGCATGGCGTGGCATGGCGTGGCATGGCGTGGCATGGCGTGGCATGGCGTGGCATGGCGTGGCATGGCGTGGCATGGCGTGGCATGGCGTGGCATGGCGTGGCATGGCGTGGCATGGCGTGGCATGGCGTGGCATGGCGTGGCATGGCGTGGCATGGCGTGCCATGGCGTGGCATGGCGTGGCATGGCGTGGCATGGCGTGGCATGGCGTGGCATGGCGTGGCATGGCGTGGCATGGCGTGGCATGGCGTGGCATGGCGTGGCGTGGCATGGCGTGGCATGGCGTGGCATGGCGTGGCATGGCGTGGCATGGCGTGGCATGGCGTGGCATGGCGTGGCATGGCGTGGCATGGCGTGGCATGGCGTGGCATGGCGTGGCATGGCGTGGCATGGCGTGGCATGGCGTGGCATGGCGTGGCATGGCGTGGCATGGCGTGGCATGGCGTGGCATGGCGTGGCATGGCGTGGCATGGCGTGGCATGGCGTGGCATGGCGTGGCATGGCGTGGCATGGCGTGGCATGGCGTGGCATGGCGTGGCATGGCGTGGCATGGCGTGGCATGGCGTGGCATGGCGTGGCATGGCGTGGCATGGCGTGGCATGGCGTGGCATGGCGTGGCATGGCGTGGCATGGCGTGGCGTGGCATGGCGTGGCATGGCGTGGCATGGCGTGGCATGGCGTGGCATGGCGTGGCATGGCGTGGCATGGCGTGGCATGGCGTGGCATGGCGTGGCATGGCGTGGCATGGCGTGGCATGGCGTGGCATGGCGTGGCATGGCGTGGCATGGCGTGGCATGGCGTGGCATGGCGTGGCGTGGCGTGGCGTGGCATGGCGTGGCATGGCGTGGCGTGGCGTGGCGTGGCATGGCGTGGCGTGGCATGGCGTGGCATGGCATGGCGTGGCATGGCATGGCGTGGCATGGCGTGGCATGGCGTGGCATGGCATGGCGTGGCATGGCGTGGCGTGGCGTGGCATGGCATGGCGTGGCGTGGCATGGCGTGGCGTGGGGTGGCGCGGTGCGGTATGGCGCCACGTGGCGTGGAGTGGAGTGGCGCGCGTGCGTTGAGCAAGGCGTGCCCCAGTGTCAGCGTGCCCCAGCGACCTGCCCTCATGCCGTGCACTACGTCTCAGGACACACGGTGCTGTTGTTGTGAGTTGTAACTCACCGCAACAGCGAAAATGCTGGTGAATATGAACATGACCACACAACACGGTTTTCCACAAACTAGCACGTACTCTGCTCAAGAACAACAAATAAAACTCTCTCTCGTATAATAGCGCAACTCATTAAATATTTAAACAAAAACAATGAATAATGCAATGTCATAGTGTGGGATACATACGTACAACAGTTCATTACCTATCAAGATTTTAAAAAAATGCTATTCCATAATGCAATATGAGACTAGTAAATGTTTAATGCCGAGTGGACTATTCCTTAGCCTTGCTGTCGCATGAAATGAAAGCAGTACGTGTCATCCACTTGGCAGGCGCAGTATGATAGGTTGTGGACACAAATATTTGCACTTTTAAGTCAATATCGAAACTTTTACAAGATTAGTGTTTTTCATATATATATATATATATATATATATATATATATATATATATATATATATATATATATATATATATATATATATATAATATTGCGCGCTGGCTAGGCTAGGCGCGGGGCTAGGCGTGGCGAGAGACCGTCATTGCCGGCTCGCGGTCTCCAGAAACAAGAGCTCTAGGCCGGCCCCAGGGGTCCCGAATCAGTGATCACCGAGAAATATTTGGTTATCCGCATAAAAAAACTCGATATCAACCTTTTTATTTCAATAATCATGAAGCCAAACTTCCAACCCTGTACTTCAATCCAGTGAAAACATATATTGAAATGTAATATTTAAATCTTCAATTCTTCCTAAAATGTTCAATAACAGATTTCGTTGCATATTTGTTAGCATTGTTGTAACTGGATAATTAAAAGTAAATGAAGAAAGCAAAATTGTATTTATTAAGCAATCTTCGAAGTATTATGATTACAATATTTTATATAATTTAAGTATATTTTTTTGTATTAAACATTGTTTTATTTGAATAAAATGATGTTCTCATCATTTTACATTTTTATTTTTATAAAATGTAAGTGAATGTTTCAAGGGATTTCAAATTATGAATTTAGTGGTCCAGGAAAATCGAAAGGATCGCCATCTGCAGTCCAATTAAAAGAATTTGTTACTTGGTGAATTAGAAGAGGAGCACTTATTCAATTGGGAGATTGAGTTTTCAAAATTGAAGCTCCCGATTGGTTAACAGTACCCCATCACCTCACTCACCAAGTGTCAAGTACTCTTGATCAGTCAACAGAGGACTCGCCGTGGAACAATTAGTACCTTTAGGGCAGTGAATAAATAGAAAGCGAAGCAACGGTATTAACTGAAATATGAACTGAAAGAATGAAGTTACTACAAATATTAAGAAAAAGGGAAAGGTGGTTTATTGGGCTTACTCCAGGAAATTTTATAAAAAGAAAATACTTGAAGGAAAAGTAATGCAACCAACACGAGGATGTACGGAGTTCCAGGAAATGTATAGTTACACATCGACATTCCGTAGGCAAAATTCTCATTTATAGCGAACATTGGCATATCTCATACCTTGAATGCGTCTTTAAGCGATCAGATGGGAGCCATGGGCAACGTTCGTTTTATAAACCTTGTTTAGATTAGATAATTGTCACCCGAGTCCTGGAACTAAGCAATGGCAATAAAGATAATGATAATGTCTCTTGCACCAGGTGGGCCGCAGTCTTGGCATGCCCCGGCTAATCTGCGCCAACCATGGAGGCCCATTGCTGGTTCAGACAACCCGACGGAAGGGAGGGAAAGCGCTCGGGCACGATCAGCTCTAGTATAATTTTTTTTTTTAAAAGGGGGTAGTGGTACGCTGGCCACCTACGACAACCTCGTCCCAATTCTGGCATTTGAACAGCCCCACCTTATATCATCAAAGGAACGTTAACGCGATTGGATTATTAGTTTTTGCTATCATTGTTGCTTTATAATAAAATCACTTGTTACTATTACGAGAAGGTCGTATGTATGGTAACACATGGCTTTCGAAAAAGTGTCCAATTATTTTCTTTCCTTCCGATTATTTCGTGTTTTTTTTATTTGACAAAAATGGTTAAGCATACGTTTAAGAGAAACATTTTTGAAGTATTATATAGTTTTCATGCATTTCACTACTTTCTAGTTTTAGCAATTGCGAAAGTGGGCAAATGAAATTACCATTTTCTCCGTTTTTTGAAACTACGTTATTAAACTATATTTCTCGTAAATTAAAATACTCCTCTCACTGGAATATTTCACTTCTTTCGCTTCACAGAACTGAGCGACTGGGAGAAAAAACCTCACGAAATTTCATTCACAGCGTTTTCACTTAATGGCATGCACGGAGACTCTCACAGTTCTCTCTCGACGCATGCAAAACGTAACGGAGGGCCGCGAAGTGGCGCGGGACGGGAGTAGAATTGCCCCAAGTTGCCGTCACGTGTCAAAGGAATTACTCTAAACCAAGGATTCCCAAACTTTCTTTTTTTTTGGCAAGTGTGATGGTGTAGGGCATGTATGTAAGTGTGTGAAAGTAAGGGATGAGGCCAGGACAAGAAAAAGGAAGGGAAGATCGCGCGCGGTCCGTGGCCCTTTTGTTAGAATAGTGCTCGGGCATTCATCTAGTGTTGATCGGGGAAAACTACCGATCAGAGCAGCCAACCACTAGAATTCTCCTCCAGACAGCAGCTGAATTCTACCTAGATATCTAGCTAGTGTCGAAAATCCTGCCACCGTCAAGACTCGAATACTACTGTCGGCCGGGTCCCACCCTCGCCTAGCCACAGACATTGCAGTGTCATCAGTTGAGGCCATGGGTCTTAGGGGCGGGAGACAGAGCGACTGGGGCTATACAACGGTCGTTTGAAATGTCAATAATACTGCCTTAGGCATTACTCTAAACCAAGGATTCCCAAACTTTTTCTTACATAGACTGCTTTTAAAATAATGCTTTGCTTAATTAACCCTCTACAATTTCTCAAATAATTCTCGCAAATAAATGCAAGGGGGCAAAAAATATGAATACTTAATACGTTTATGCTTTTTGGACAATTATAAATTCAAACGTTTACAACTATAAACAAGTACAATAGATATTTTGAAGCCTAATACAAGAAAACAATTATTTAAATTATTTATCAACTTAATTTTTTGTAATCAATGTGATCATGATTATACCGATCAATCGCCAATGCATATTCGGCAAACGACCCCCAATCGACTCCTAGTTCATCATAGAACCCTTTTGAAATTTCATTAACTCCCAGGGACATCGACACCGACCCCGTTTGGAACCTCTACACTAAGAGCCTAGGAGTACGTACAGTAGATTAAATTTTCTGGAAAAGCGCAGAGGTATTCCATTAGAACGTCACGTCCATTAAAGAGACAAAAAGAAGGCGCCTAACGCCACAGGAAAAACGACCTCTCCGGACGGACAGGCGCGAGTGGAGAGAGAAAAAAGTCTCAGCTGAAGTGAGGAAATTGGCTTGGCCCATCTATCACATGCTAGGCTTGAACGGAACTGCAGAAGCCAGCCCGCTGCTCGAAATTCGTTTGCGTAGGATGGAGTGCCCCAGTCGTAACTTACATGGTCTTTTAGTTGGGTTGGGGAAAGAAAGATAATACAAAAATGTCTAGTTCTGATCTTTTCGATCTCTTCTGATGCATTCCATGAATAAAAGTGAATGAAATATCGTTTATGTTTCTCCCAAAATTACATGCGACGAATGCGAAAAATAAAGAACACATTATATTGTATTTGTAGAGGAGGATCGTTGATCATATTTGAAATAGTGGTACTGAATTAAGAATTGTCATTTTTAAGTAGGGTGAGTGCGCAGTAGATTTCGGCTTGGAAATTTAAAATCTGACTGCACTAGCCAACAATAGCCATTTCCTCTTAGCCATTTAATTCGAAACTCGTAAAAGAGACAAGTTTCCTTCATTTCCTTCCATAAGGAAAAGTTCTCTAGGAAATCACTCCACCTACATTCCTCATATTTGATCAATATCTGCGATTCCTATTCGAGATGGGGAGATTGCCTGTGTTCATTTTTCCTCTTTCTATTTTTCAATGAACGTTCCTCGCCCAGCTGTGTATCACCGAAACTTTCACAGAACCACACAATAAAAAGAAATGCTTGCATATATTTTTCATCGAAACGATTATTCACCTGGAGTTTTTCCAGAGTCGAAGAAGCATCTCAATCTTAATGTACATTGAAGTACACTATTTATGTACCCGGAACGTATGCGCACAAAATTAATGAACATATCTTCTACGATTAGAAATTTCACATTTTGTTTAAAAGTAATTATGTAAATATAAGAAAAAAATTCAGTGCATGTGGTCTTGATATGGTTCACACACTGCTGTCTCAGAATAAATGACAAACTTCTAGAGCATGAAGAGGAATCGATTGATTGATTGATTTTTCGTCTTTCTGGGCGCGTCAACTGCTTTGGTCATTAGTTCTGTAAGTGTATTCCATGTTTTTTCTTCGGGAGATGGCGGTGATCTTCCCCCGCTGGATGGCGAGATACGGCGCCGACCTAGCGTCGGCTAGCGGGGGTTTCCCCCTAACCAGGACTCTCTCACCAGCGGGGCACCGCCCCATCCGGGACAAGCTCTAAGTTCCTGACACGTCTCCCGGAATATGTAGTAGTGTAATGCATGTTAGTGTACGTGTGTGTGTGTGTGTGTGTACGGGGAGAGGATAGGATTAGGAAGAGGAAGAAAAGATCGCACGCGGTCCAAGAGGGGTCGAAAATGATCACACACTGCCAATGATTTTATTTTTGAGGAAATTTCATACAACGGAATTACACGTGACATTTTCTCCAAATATTTTTTAGGCAACCCCTTGAGCACAGATGTTCGGCATATCATGTTCTGACGCGGTCAAGGAGATTTCATGTACCTTACGAACACTTTTGCATACAGGTTGCCTAAAAATCAGAGGTAACCACCGCAAGTAAACAAGCATATAACTTGCTGTATGCAATTTTCCACCATATGTTCATTGGCTAAACAATACCATTTTCGATCTCTCTACACATCATCAAAGTTTGTAAAAAAATTCTGAGACACACTACATTGAATGTGATTAAATGTTACGACTATGATTGAAAATTAAATTCACTAGGTACGAGTAATCAATTTCGTAAGGCCACTTGGTTTTTTCATTATAACTACCCACGAACCGCGATCTACAAACTCGCGAAATGGGAACTGCCCCGCGAAGCGTCAGGGAAGCGCGTTCCACCAATCGACTTCTTTTCGCCCGATCGCCCGTCAAACGCTAGCGAGTTACGGTGGGCGGGTGCGATTGATTTTCATGTTGTCGGCCGCCTCAACTTGTAGGGTAATTACGTCCCGTAAGTGTAGTGCGTATTTGGGGTGGAAATTACTAAAACTCCCCCATTGTATGGTGTGATCTCGTGCCGACCTCTACGTCGACTAACGGAGTTTTCCCTAGCTAGGTATCTCCCACCAGCGAGGCCCCGCCCCAGCCGCAACAAGCTGTAAGCTTCCGACTGGATTTCTGGCAAGTGTGATGGTGTAGGGCATGTATGTAAGTGTTTGAAAGTAAGGGATGAGGACAGGACAAGGAAAAGGAAGGGAAGATAGCACGCGGTCTGTGGCCCTTTTGTTAGAATAGTGCTCGGGCATTCATCTAGTGTTGATCGGGGAAAACCACAGAAAACTACCGATCAGAGCAGCCAACCACTAGAATTCTCCTCCAGACAGCAGCTGAAGTCTACCTAGATATCTAGCTAGTGTCGAAAATCCTGCCACCGTCAGGATTCGAATACTACTGTCGGCCGGGTCCCCCACCCCTCGCCTAGCCACAGGCATTGCAGTGTCATCAGTTGAGGAAATGGATCTTAGGGGCGGGAGAGAGAGCGACTGGGGCTATACAACGGTCGTTTGAAATGTCGATAATACCGCCTTAGGCGTATTTTTGAATCTTTTTCAAAAAATGCGAACAGCCGCAGATGCCAATGTTGTAACAACCACAATGTGTGACCTAGCGGAAGATGAGGCTGATTTCTCCAGGTCAGCCATTGATAGTAGAGGAAGCATAGTTGCAATCATAATTTTAGTGCATACACCGTGGATGAGTTTTTCCTATGCAGTTTAGCAGCAGAAAGAAATGTACTAGGTGCTTCGTGTACGTAAAATATTTGGGTAATTTATCTGCAGAGTATTCCGAGTTCGCTCGATTTGAAACCAATAGTTTGCGCACACAGTGTCCACATAACTCAAGTGCTCTGGTGTGACAGCGTTTCAATTAAGACAAGTCCGGAAGCGCTCGCCGACAGCGGGCGTGGCGCTTTTCCGACTGCAGGCGAGCCGCTGATAAGTGGAAAATCGAAGCGCTGCGACGGCGGGGCAGTGCAACGGGTTGTTTTCGTGCGAGGTCGGAGCACGGGGCGTCGTCCTCGGCCAACCCCAGCGCCAGTCACCACGACCACTAGCCCACCGCCCCTATCCCGCAGCCCCTATCCCGCAGCCCCTATCCCGCAGCCCCTATCCCGCAGCCCCTATCCCGCAGCCCCTATCCCGCAGCCCCTATCCCGCAGCCCCTATCCCGCAGCCCCTATCCCGCAGCCCCTATCCCGCAGTGAGTATCCAACAACCACCGCCGTCGGTGTCATCGGTACTCTCGGCACTGCAATCACCTTCGCCGTCACCGCCACAACCAACACCACCGCCGCAGCGTCACCGCCGGGCCAGGGGCAGTCAATGTCCGACCGCGCCCCCGGCGTCGCGGCGTCCAAACACGTTTACGGGCGCGGGAATGGCCGCTGTCAGCGGCAGCGGGGGCGGGGGCGGCGGCTGGCACCGCGAAGCCACGCGCCGCGCAGGCCACGCGGGCGTCACGCAAGCCGCAGGCGCACACAGCTGCATCGCCCGCAGCCGCACGGCGGTTGGCACGGGGCGGGCAGCGGACAAAATTCGCTTTGGATGCGCAACTCCTTCATAATCGGTTAGTCGAGGGCGGGGGACGGTTGGAGAAATAGTCTTGTCACATTTCAAAGAACAAAAACTTCGGTTAATACTTTCAACTACATAAATATTAATCGCTGCCGCCTAGCATTTACTTTATTAGGCAACCCGCTTGACGTTTCCCGTTGCACGTTGTAGTGATCCAAGGAAATGACATTTAACAATTAGTTCAGAACAGAAGTATGTGGAGAAGGCAGAGAATATGATGAAAGTGGAGGAAGGTATGAAGAAAGTGGAGGAAGGTATGAAGAAAGTGGAGGAAGGTATGAAGAAAGTGGAGGAAGGTATGAAGAAAGTGGAGGAAGGTATGAAGAAAGTGGAGGAAGGTATGAAGAAAGTGGAGGAAGGTATGAAGAAAGTGGAGGAAGGGATGAAGAAAGTGGAGGAAGGTATGAAGAAAGTGGAGGAAGGTATGAAGAAAGAGGAGGAAGGTATGAAGAAAGTGGAGGAAGGTATGAAGAAAGTGGAGGAAGGTATGAAGAAAGTGGAGGAAGGTATGAAGAAAGTGGAGGAAGGTATGAAGAAAGTGGAGGAAGGTATGAAGAAAGTGGAGGAAGGTATGAAGAAAGTGGAGGAAGGTATGAAGAAAGTGGAGGAAGGTATGAAGAAAGAGGAGGAAGGTATGAAGAAAGTGGAGGAAGGTATGAAGAAAGTGGAGGAAGGTATGAAGAAAGTGGAGGAAGGTATGAAGAAAGTGGAGGAAGGTATGAAGAAAGTGGAGGAAGGTATGAAGAAAGTGGAGGAAGGTATGAAGAAAGTGGAGGAAGGGATGAAGAAAGTGGAGGAAGGGATGAAGAAAGTGGAGGAAGGTATGAAGAAAGTGGAGGAAGGTATGAAGAAAGTGGAGGAAGGTATGAAGAAAGTGGAGGAAGGTATGAAGAAAGTGGAGGAAGGGATGAAGAAAGTGGAGGAAGGGATGAAGAAAGTGGAGGAAGGGATGAAGAAAGTGGAGGAAGGGATGAAGAAAGTGGAGGAAGGGATGAAGAAAGTGGAGGAAGTATGAAGAAAGTGGAGGAAGGGATGAAGAAAGTGGAGGAAGGGATGAAGAAAGTGGAGGAAGAGATGAAGAAAGGAGAACATGTGGAGGAGGTGGAGGTGGAGAAGAAGGAGGAGGATGAGAATGAGAATGAGGAGAAATAGGTTAGGGAGGAGGAGGGGGAGGAGAAGGAGGAAGTGGAGGAAGAGGCGGCGACGGCGGCGGGGAAGGAGAAGAATGAAGAAAAGTAATATTATATCATATCTTATTTAAAACTAGCTGACCCGGCGAACTCTGTTCCGCCTTAACAGCCGGTCCCATCTTTTTCTCGCGTCGTACTCGCTGTGAGAAACTGTACTATCCTTGTTACACTCGTGATAATAAAGCAATTGCAGATTTGTGTTTTTCTCTCAAACAAAGAAGAATTTAAAATAAACACTCTGATATTAAATAGATAATTAAAAATCTATTACGTAGCAGAGCGTTTTGTTGGAATTGATTTTTGTTTAAGAGAGAAATACAAAGCTGTAATCATAGGGACCGGCTGTTAAGCAGATTTTGGAATTTATTAAGTTAAATTGTTTATTAGAAAATACAAATAAAAAAATTAAGTAGATTAATCATTCATTATTGTTCCTGTATTTTGGTGCATAGGTTGCACCCTTCAGTTAAGTACCTTCACGCGAAAACATGCGAAATCACGTGAAAACGTGCGTTCTCACACAGGAACGCTGTCGAACGGGATAAACAGTATCCTATGTCCGTCTCCTGGCTCTAAGCTTCCTGTTCACCAATTTTCAGCCAAATCGGTACTGCCGTTCTTGAGTTATAAATAGTGTAACTAACACGACTTTCTTTTATATATAGAAAAGATAAAAGATAAATACTTAACGTGGTTACGCGAATGACTGGGTGCGATGATCTGAGCCTCGTCATTAATAAATAATTTGCTTATCTACGAGCATAGCGGTCAGCCCTTATATCTTCCTCCAAACATACGTCTACATAGGTGGGTGCAGCTCGTATTATAATGCTATTCATCAAAATACAGATTTATATGTAGGTTTTTGAGGAATCAGTAAAGTTTGCAAGCCAACTCTGAGATGTAAGGAATTAATCTTCATAATAATTAATACTTGTAACTAAACAATGGTCATTGTTAATTGAACAGATTCGTTCGAATGTGCAAGGGAGTGCCAAAGCGACCCATGAGATAGTGACTGGAAAAGGTACAAGCGTTCCTCAGTTCCCAAAAATAAAGGGCAGAAATTAACAGTTTTTGATTAACGGAGGCAAAATACTACTAACATACTCGTTAAAGACAGTACAGGTTGCGTCATTAACGAGGAAGAATTTTTTTTATTATTTTAACATTACAACGTTGTTAACCTATAATATAAAATTTCAAAATTATTCCATTTATATTTAAAATTTCCCGATATTATATTCAAGAACACTCCTAATAAATATCAACAATGGAAGTCAAAGATACGCTGCTTAAAACGCTTAAAATATTTCATTATCAGAATTACCTGTCCTGGCAATACAGATTACACATAAATTGAAAATTTAAATTCAGAAAATCAGAATATTATATATCGAGGAATACAAAGAATGGGATCGAACAGTTCCGCGGTCTTACGACGAAATATTTACTCCAATCATATTACCGTGTCGGGTTCTCATTTATACCAGTAAAATAAAATCCGCTACAACAAACATGACAGAAAACAAAACAAACATGAAAATATTGAAACAGCACGCACTTAAAACGGAGAAATTTGAATTATATTACCATAAACACGTCAACAAAGCATTCCACTAACCACAGACGAAGTAGGGCACGACATAAATATGCAGGATTCCAAAATTTAGAACAGCTTACTTTTGCCAAAATAAACACGGGTTATCAGTCGCGACATTGCGAATGGTAAAGTTAAGTAAAAGATTTAGTTTTAATCCAAGATTATAAGCGGTTATTTTTTTCTTATTTTCTGCATTCACACTTGCATGGTCTACAGCACCATACTTGTTGGGAAACCATTCGGGGGCGTAGGGTTTGTTGAGGCGGGGCGGTGCCGCGCTGGGAGAAACACCTGCAGCGGGGAAACCCCGCAAGCCGATGTGCGGGGCCGGCATCTGATCTTACGTTCCAACGGGAGAACACAGCCATATCTCATGTACAACGCGGACTACACACATGGAACTACGAATGACCAATGGATTTGACACGTCCGGAAACGTGTCATCACTCGCGCAAAGAAACTATGCTTTAATTGGATGTGGAATTTGAAGGAAGATAAATCAACCCAATTTCTCTGGAGCTTTGTTTTGATTTGATTTCTGGTATCAGTGGGTGTATTAGTAAAAACGAACATCTCATCTGAACTGTTTTCCTTTTTTAGAAATTCCTAAAATTTGAAGAAATTGTCATGTATTATTAGTAGAAATGAACGTCGTGCCATTAAATGTACATCCATTATTAGGAATTTCACCAATTTATAGAAAATTACATGAGTTACTTCCAATAATATATTTGTTTGCTATTATATAATAGTCTACATGCACTTAATGAAAGCTTCAAGAAGTTAGATAATGCCGACTTCTAGTAAGGAACTATCTCTTACCAGTAACACTGAATCTATGAAGGTATGGGTACATAATTCTTTGAGGACCGTGACATCAAACATCAGTTTCTTTTGCAAATTTGCGTACATTATCTGTGCAAAAGGAAACCCCTAACTTCCTTGATCTTCTAGAATTGAGTGTAATGCAGTTGTTACGTAAGAGTATAATGGGAAGTAGAATATTCATTTGAAATCTTTATTTTCGAATTGTGACTTTACCATAGCTAGTAAAAGGACAATGATTTTTTAGTCAGTGAAAAACCTCTAAATCAGTTACTTTTTGCCACCAAAGCCAAATTAAGACTTCTATTTATAGTTAAGATCTATAAAACATTACGATTTATTTGGTTACTACTTACATTAATGTTAAATATTACATCCTTGTATTTATAAAGGGAATAGATTAAATGCTTTCGAAAGTTTGGGAAATTATTTTCATTAGTTCGACTTAATTTCATAGACAGGATACGTAACTTTGTTACCCTTTGATCCATTCTTTTGCATAAAATGTAAATATTTTTTGGGGAAATGCAATCATTTCTTAAGATGAGGCTGTTGTGTTTGGATGTTAACATGATTTTGCTTACGGCTTATATTCGATCTCAAGTCGAAAATCATGTAAGGAGTGGTTCCTCTTATATGTAGTTAGCAGTGATGACTGCGCATCTGGAATGTAGCCAGACAGTGAATACTTGAGGACTGGATGAGGGAAATATGAGAACGCTCAGAGCTGCATGTAATGCTCTCGTGACCTGAATGAGTGAGCCTCAGCTTCTGCGTCTTAACTTTTTCCGTTAGTGCACTGAAGCGTAGGGATGGTGCACTCAAAGATGAAACACACAGACTAGTATTGGCAAAAGGTCTTTACAAACATGGAAACATACATACGCACACGTGTATTTTAAAATTTTCGAAATATTAATTTTTTTGTGTGTATTTGAGCCTGCAAGCGTGGTGCCTCGACACTTTTCCTTAAAGTTGTTCACAGCTGCTCCTCTTAAATGAAGAGACGCTCAATAACTCTTTGTCTGGAAGGAAGGGATAACTATGACATGGGCATGCCCATTTTATGAAACGATTGGTATATTCTTAAGACCGCAACTGAATGAAAGGAACATTTTTATTTGAAGATATTGTGTTGTAAAATAGTTTCTTTCGTAATTCATTTATTGTAATACATCTTTGTGAATCAAAATGTCTGCGCCCAGAACTGAAATATTACATTTTTCGTACTAAGTTAAAAAAAAGTGAATGCAGAAAATAAGAAAAAAATTACCGCTTATAATCTTGGATTAAAACTAAATCTTTTACTTAACTTCACCATTCGCAATGTCGCGACTGATAACCCGTGTTTATTTTGGCAAAAGTAAGCTGTTCTAAATTTTGGAATCCTGCATATTTATGTCGTGCCCTACTTCGTCTGTGGTTAGTGGAATGCTTTGTTGACGTGTTTATGGTAATATAATTCGTTATAAACGTTCCTTACAATGTATAATACATTTTCTTTCTTTAAATTATGTCCAATCCATGGTTTTCCCGTTTTTACTTGATTTGGGAAATACGTACATTGTCAGAAATTACATTAAATGTAATGTAAGACTGTTAACTTAACTTACTTGTTACATTAAATTTAATTGGACTGTAAATTAAATTTATTGTAAACGTACATTAAATTTATTGTACACGTGAAGTTACTCGACATTTGACCCTCCAAAGTATTTAGCAACAGCATGAATGGCTTAAGATAATTGTACTTCTCATCGTATTTGTATTTATTCGTTGTATATGTTTCTCGTAACTTTTATTCACTTTCCAGTACCATACGCCATATTTAAATAAAAAACGTTGTGAGTTCGGGAAAGGGGACCAAGAAATGTAATCGCCCACCCTCCCGCCGCCTCCTGTCTTCGCTGCGCACGTTTACGCCACAGGCTGAAGCTCAGACAGGGCGCGGCCACGCGAACACAAGTTGAGCACGCTCCTGCCACCTGGGGCGCGATGGGCGGACGCGGCCGTCGGCAGAGCAGCCAACACGTGCCAACGGAACACTGCCGCGCCTGTTACCAGCCATCTGTCGCCGCGCAGAAAGCCAATGCGCCAAACGGACGCACTCAGCGCGGCGCTTCCCTCGCC
>BLKR01016286.1:0-32191 GCA_011170035.1 Teleogryllus occipitalis | reverse complement strand
AGTTTCACGAGTAAATTTTCATTGTAAGTGAATTGAGAGATTTTGTTTTGTAATGACTGGTGACGTACTACTACGTTGGTGAATATTTTATATTACCCAAGAGGAGTTCGTTTCCAGCCGAATCTATCCTCCCTCAAGGAGGGAAGTCTCCCAACACAATGTCCGTTCAACAACCAGAAGGTAAAATGTTAAAAACCTATGCTAGTGCAACATCCATAGATATGTTCCCAACAAAAGATCAGGCCATAGTCATTGAAAAACAAGATGGTTTGACAATCAAAGATTATGTGGGAAAATTGTCATCAATTATTTCACCAAATGATATAAGATTTGTTTCAAGAATAGCAAACAACAGAATCTGTGTATTTTTGAGTAGTAAAATCATAGCTAAGAAGCTCACAGATAACCATAGTACAATAAAAATAAACAATTTTGAACTAGGACTGAGACCTTTAATCAGTAAGCAACGAAGAGTGATCATCTCCAATGTATGCCCTGTCGTGCCTCACAGTGTTATAGAAGCTGAACTCTCCAAATTAAATATAAGAACTTGTTCTAAAATATCATTTATAAAAGCTGGAATCAGTGACCCGTGATATTCCCACATTATGAGCTTTCGAAGGCAGGTGTTTATAGAACCAAATGATATTGATAAATTGCCTAAATCAACACCTATATTCTTTGAAGATACAACATATAGAATATATTTTTCAACAGATAATGTGTGTTGTTTCATATGTAGTCAAGCAGGTCATTTAGCTAATCAGTGCCCCACAAAAAATATTCCACCAGATGGGATAGAACAAATTGATCATTCAATAAGTGAAACTATTCAAAAAGCATCACAGAAAGTAACTGACAATAAAACAAATGCAAATGAAGAATTAATACCTAATGACAGAAATTTCCCAGTAATCAACAGAATTCAAGTGACTGAAGTAACATCTAAATCTGGAACAGAAAATGGTGCATTATACAATGATAATATACAAGAGAAAATCCAAAACAATGAAATGGAAATTGTCTCTGAAGAAACCTACCGTGAAGACCAAGAAATGAATTGTCAACTAGATAAAAAGGACAATAAAGTACCAAAAGAAATGTTTAAAGGAACAAAAAGAGCCCACTCATCAACCAATTCACAGGTATCTACAATTACAGTGATCTCACCCAATGACACTGATGATGAAGAAACAGAACTACAAAACCCAACTACTGACTTACAAGAAATTACATCAAAAGTGGAGACAGATGAGAAGATACAACCAAAAAAGAATAAAAGAACAAAAAACAATGATCAAAGATCTGATGGTGATGAATTTGATGATGCTAATGACTCGAATTATGAAAGTCATAATACAGAAGATATACAACTTAGTAATTTATCAGGTGATGAAGTGAAGGAAACAACACAGGGAAGAAAGGAAAAAAGAACAAGAAACACTGACAACAGGACAGAAGAACAAGTGTGGGAAGAAATTGGAAAAGAAATAAACTCAACCAATGAAGAGAAACTTTATCCTCTAAATTTAGACCAATTTAGTAGCCTCTTGGACAGAACAAAACCAAAATATAAAACAAATAGTAGATGAGTATACAGATAAAACTGAAGAATTAATCAGAATGTGCAGAGATTTACATGCCAAAATGAACCCACAAATGAAAAACAAATGTACTCGCCTTTCAAAAAAATTACAACAATTAAGAAAAAACAACAAAGAGAAAATGAGTCAACCTTCAACCAGCTCTTCTCTCCATTAAAAAATCTAAGTAATGGAAATAATACAATGGAATATAAACGGATTCTATAGAAGACTAGAAAACATCAAGTTAATAATAAACAAATTCAATCCAATATGTTTATGTATTCAGGAAACAAATTTTTCTAATGATCACTGTGCTCAGATCAGAGGATATTGCAACTTCTACAAAAACAGAAATCATTCAAGAATCGCTAGTGGAGGAGTAGCAATATTTGCCTTACCATATACCTTACCTGAAGAGATTTCATTGAATACACACATAGAAGCAGTAGCTATCAGGATAAAAGTCCCTTATAAATTGACAATTTGTAATGTATATTTACCAAATAGCTACAATTTTAATGAGGAAGAATTAATCAATCTGACGAATCAACTTCCAAAACCATTTGTCATGCTAGGAGACTTTAATAGCCACCACATGTACTGGGGATCCCAAAAAAATGACCTAAGAGGAAATATAATAGCAGGGTGGTTGGAGAAAGAAGAAAACCTCATTCTCCTGAATTCATACCAACCTACTCATTTCAATAGCAGCAATGGCCATACAAGTAATATTGACCTCTCTATAGCATCAAACGAAATAGCCCCATCATTAGATTGGAATGCGCTGAAATATTTATATGACAGTGACCACTTCCCAATAAAAATTAAAATTGCTGAGGCACTTTCATCACAAAACAACATTCCATTAACAAGAAGGTGGGTATTTGACAAAGCAAATTGGGAATCATTTAAAGAAGAAATAGATAAATCACTTCTTGAGATGCCAGACTTATCAGATAGTACCACAAATATATCCATAAATGGTCTCGTAAAAACATTTTCTGATCTTATTCTTAAAGCAGCAAATAAAGCAATCCCCAAATCATCTGATATCCCCAAAAAGAAATGTGTACCATGGTGGAACAAAGATTGTGCTCAAGCAACACTAGAAGCAAAGAGGGCACAGAGAAGGTACAAAAAAAATGCACATAATGACCCAGATTTAATGTACAAAATTCAATACAAACAGAAGAGAGCACTAGCGAGAAGAATATTTAAAGAGAGTAGGAAGACATCCTGGCAAAATTTTGTATCATCATTAACACCACAAACACCTACTGCAACAATTTGGAAGAAAATAAATAATTTAAAGAATGGTCAGTATAAATCAGATAAAATTGTATTGGAAGATGCTGAAGGTAAATTCCATATGGAACCCTCACACAATTCAGATCTCCTAGCGGTAAACTTTGCTGCAAACTCTAATTCCAACAACTATAATAAAAAATTCTTAATTTATAAGGAATTGGAAGAAAACAATAACAATTATGATACAGAAGATAATACAAACCACATAAATATAGAAATTAAAAGACATGAACTAGATTTAGTACTCTCCCAATTAAACAATTCAAGCCCTGGTCCGGACTGTATACCTAATTTAATGATAAAACAACTTACAGACAAAGCACTAAAATACCTTTTAGCAATATATAATTTTATATGGAAAAGACAGGAATTTCCAGATACATGGAGAGAAGCTACTGTAATTCCCATTCTAAAACCTGACAAAGTGCCAAGTTCACCTTCCAACTACAGACCAATATCACTTACCTGCAATTTGTGTAAAATCATGGAGAAAATTATCAGTAGAAGAGTTAGATGGTACCTGGAGGCACATAATATGCTAGCACCTCTTCAATTTGGCTTTAGGGAATCACATTCAACAATGGATTATTTAATAAATGTAGAAGCAGAGATATGTGAAGCCTTTTAAACAAAAGTCATGTAATTGCAGTCGCCATTGATATAGAGAAGGCTTATGAAATGGTCTGGAAACATAGAGTACTTAAAATAATACAGAATCTTAATCTAAAAGGAAATATTTTAGCATTTATTAAGAACTTTTTGAGCAACAGAAGTATTAGAGTCAGAATCAATAAAACTCTCTCTAAACCAGTGCAAATAGAAAATGGTCTGCCACAAGGTTCTGTGTTAAGCGTTATTCTGTTTCTGATCAGTATTAATGAAGTGCTTCAAACAATCCACAAACCGGTTAAGGGATTTTTATTTGCAGATGATTTAACCATAATTTGCACTGGAAAAAATATTCAACACACAGCCAAACTCATTCAAAACACCCTCGACAACCTCCAAAAGTGGTCTGACAACACTGGTTTTAAATTTTCTAAAACAAAGACTGAATATATAATATTCTCTAGGAAGAAAGAAGAAAAAAGGGTGACTCTAAAGTTGGATGACAATATTCTTAGAAGTGTTCCAGCTATTAAAATATTAGGAATGACCTTTGACAGGAAGATGAAATGGAAGATCCATATTGACAAGTTAAGAACTGAATGTTTTAGAAGAATCAACACCATAAAAGCCCTATCTGCATTACAGTGGGGCTCTGATAGAAAATGCCTCATACAAACATACCAAGCCATAATAAGATCAAAATTAGATTATGGATGCATTTTATATGACTCAGCTGGAAGAGACATAATTAATAAACTAGAAACTATACAAAATACTGCACTACGACACTGTATTGGTGCATTTAGGACAAGTCCCACTATCAGTATATTAGTTGAGACTAACATGATACCTCTTAAGCTAAGAAGAAAAGAACAAATAATTCTATATACAAACAAGATGTTAGCAAATAATCAGGATATTCATAAATATCCTTGGAAGAGAAGTACCACAGAAGCAGAATATCTAGCACATCCAGGATTACCAAAGCCTTTATATATTAGAGCATCTCTCTATACTAAAGAGCTGAATATGACTGTCCCCTCACTACTACCTAAAAAGAAGCCTACATTACCACCCTGGAGTAACATCACAATAAAAGTAAATATGGATCTAGCAGAGTATGAGAAGAGTAACACCCCCAAAGGAATATTTAGAATTTTATTTTTAGAAATGAAAACAAAGTACAATGATTACAAATCCTATTACACAGATGGATCAGTAATGAATGGGAGAAGAGGATGTGCAATAGTAACAAATAATAAAACATACAGATTCAGATTACATGACACCCTCTCTATATATACCTGTGAAGCGATAGCTATTCTTCAATCTTTACAAATAATAAGTAACAATAAAATAGAAACTAAACATGTAATTTTCTCAGATTCTAAATCAGCACTTTTAGCCATAGCAAACACCAGTAACTCAAATCTACTAATACAGGAAATTAGAGAATTAATTACCTGGCTAATGACTAACAACTATAGTATAGAACTAGTGTGGATACCAAGCCATCAGGGAATTCAAGGTAACGAAGAAGCCGATAAAGAAGCCAAAAATGCAATTAATGAACCTTTAAACAACACAATAAGTTTACCACAAGAAGAAGTTAAACAATATATTCAGATAAAAATCAAAGAATTTTGGGATTCTCACTGGAGAAACATTGACTCTAATAAACTACAGGAAATAATACAATCAACCTTTGAGAAGTCTGTTATAGTGCCAACTTCTAGAAAGGAACAAGTGACAATAGCCAGGTTAAGAATAGGTCATACGAATCTGACACATATCCATTTAATTACAAAAAAAACAGAGAAACTTATGTGAAAAGTGTGGTGCAGCTTGGACAGTCAAGCACCTTCTTATATACTGCCAAGAATTAAAAACTGAAAGAGACCAATCTAAACTGCCTAAAAATATTAGAGACTGTTTAAATACCAAAGCTGGATGTAGACAGACAATAGTTTTCCTGAAGTTAATAAATAAGTACAATTCCATATAAGATGGAATAAATAATATAATATAAATACAAAATGTATATGTAAATAGGTTAACAATATTTCCATTATGTAATTCAAAATGTAGCTTATGTGTAATGCAAAAATTTAGTGCAAATTCAATGTAGTAATGACTGATGATAAATGAATGTATATGTGACCATAAAAATTCTCTGATGTAATAAGTAATATATAATATAAATACAAATGTACATGTAAAGAGGTTTAATGTAAATATGTAAACTGTTTGACTGCTAACTAAAGTGTTAATGATACAAGAATATCCCTAATGGAAATCAAAATATAAATTTATATATGTATTGTAAATATAAGTATATTAATGATTGTTTGATGACCAATTTAAGGCATAAATACAGACAGTATATTGTTATCTAAATTAAATGCAAATTATGTGAGAAATGTAAATATGTAATATAATGTAACATTACTGATAACCGATAATTTATTGAATGTATGCATGACACACACAGGTAAAGACAATATTTTCCATATGTAATTTAAAACATAGACCATGTGTAATGTGAATATTTAGTGCAAATTTCAATGTATTAATGACTGATGGTAAATTGAATGTACAAATGTCACATAAAAAGTTCTCTAATGTAAATCTGTAATGATGTCGCTGATGACCATAGTAGTTAAAAAGCGACATAAAATAAAATTAAATAAAAAAAAAAAAAATATACACACATATGGAAGATGCCTTCTGTGTCTTACTTTGAAGTACACTTCTCGGTGATATATTTTCCATCAGTATTATCAATGTGTGACCATTTTTATAAAATACCTTGGTCAGTGCCTTTAGAACTGTTACTAAAAGTACAACCCGCGCCTGTTTTAATGAGCTCGCGTTTCGCTAGAAACGAAAAGGATGAGGATTGACTTATTTCGTCAGTAGGTACTACCAAATGTATTACTCGTTTGTCGATGGGAATATATTCTACGACATGGTACGAACATTTAGTTATCACATGTTGCCTACAACACTTTATTATCTTTAATTCATAATTCGATTACACCTGAAAAAGTGATACAGTTAGAGGTAACGAAGATCACGAAAACTTTTAATAAAAAAAGCAGTTTTTTTTATAAAACACATTTACTATTTTTGGAACGTTCACATCGTTCAGTACAATTACTTTACATATGTATGTTCAGACTTACTCTAGATAAAATATCTAAGCTAACTTAATCTATACATTCAAGAGGATACTTTAGGAGAAAACTGTTATGTACAAGGGAAAACAACCACAATTGTTTTCCAATCAGTTTATTTAAGGCAAGCCACAATCCAAATCCAATCCAAAATGCAAGCCAGGACACAACCATAGTTCCAGTAGATGTACCTATGCGAAGCCAAGTTTCAGTCCGCCAGAAGAATCACACACCGTAGCACACGCACGTCAACAGGAACTCACTAAGTGAACAGGTTTGTCCAGGGATCAATGTTAATTATTTCATTTTGAATTTTTGATCGGAGGTTACTTAGTGACTATCTTGAGACGAATAAGACTGTATCGTATGCGAATGGAGCTATATTAGAATTAGGCGGTGCCAAGACTGTTTCACTTCGAGAGGGAAGACTGGGACGGTTGGCAGTGAGGCATAGAAGCGTAAATACATCTATCCATGGTCTTGATGCGAAGAACGCAGGAACTAATAACAAAATTAACGATTAAAGTAAGATATCATTCAATTGATTTATCTCAATTGAACCTTTTTCCATTAGTTTGTCACTAATGGTGGGAATGGGAACAGGAGGGAGAAGGAAAGATCATGCCAGGTGCGTACACCATTTTATGAAATACTTAGACCTCCACCTGGAATTGATGGGAGAAAAACATGTGAAACCTCAGCACTTAATTTTTAGACTTTCAGCTAATAAACACAACTTTATCTACGACCACAGCCGGCAAGATATTTGCATTTTGGTTTTACTAAGAGCGACCATAACGCTTTGGTTGTTGTTCGTAGCTTGTAAAATATACAATGACCGCATGTAGAAAATTCTGAAATTTTACTGACATTATCAGGTTAAGTACTAGTATATCATATGCAGTATAATATTAGTCAAAGTAATGGATACTGTTGACAATTTATAAGGTGAATCTTCGTGTAATTATTTCTGATTTCGCAATACAAACATTTAACTGAGCCAAAGAATACCCCCACACACTATTTGAGAGCTGATTTACAAAAAAAGGCATTTTAACATACATATTTAAAATATTAGCATTGCATATAATTAAAACAGGATCTCTCACGTCCTCCAGGTTAAGTAAAAGAACATTTCATGGGTTCATGGCTTTTATTCTTAATACAAGAATAATACACTTTCATGAATTTTTAACTGATGCATTAATTTCCATTTTACCATCTTTTCTTTCTGGTTAATTCAATGAAGGCTTCTCAGTATAATCTTCTGAATGCGACGATTCCAATTCCGATCTTCTTCTCCGAAGCAGCTCCTGAAAGAAAGCATTCAATATAACTAAATTAAGTTTTGAGTAACATTCTTCTAGTAATGGAGGGTTTAGAATGGTAGTGGCCACTCGATTAATAATTTCACTTTGTATTATTGTATTCTTTTTAAAGTGATACAGATATGTAGTCTAATAATAGTAATAATATGAAAAATAATATAACTAAAAATGAACTTTTTTATGTATACGTGGCGTACAATGTGCTTAAAAACATGAAATATATGTATCATTATGAGAAGAGCTCGCAACTACTCCTTATACATGGTTTAAAGTGAGCACGGATATGTTTACGATAAATAAAGAAATGTATTCCTCTCAAAGTCAGTACTAACTACATTACTAATTTCCATTTGCGCAGAAATTTAAATATTTGCTATCCACGTTAATGTTTTGAAATAGCTTGTTCTGTGTTATTCGTTTGTAAAGATCTGTTGTTTTGTATATTCTTATACTTTGCTACGTTATTGCTGTATTAGTGAAGGCTGTTTTTGTTAAAATACTTAATTTATTCCAGTGTTATACGAGAGCATTTTATTTGTCGTTTCTGAACAGAGGGCGCCCTACGTTTTGGAAAAACACTTCGTATGGGTTTTTGTATGGTATTTCACCGGCATTTTTTGTTGCAATGCCACTATTTTTTAAAGAGAATGAAAATAAAAGAGAAATTTAAGCGTTGGTGTGTGAAAAGTTACCAAATACTTACTCCTCCTCCCTGAACACTCGTCAGCGCCATTGCCTGCAACGAAATGAATTATAACTGGAGTGTGGTACCAACAAATTATACTTAAATCATATTTCTAGCACTTTTAATTAGTTGTAGACATATGTTGATTGTTATTTATAAGAGTACATAACTAGACAATATACTTGGCTTTACTATTGTTGATTGTAAAGTAATTTTATTTGACGGTATAACACTTTATTTTGAAAGCTACGTTAACTTTGTAAATGGGGTAAAAAAGATGTCTAATTAATTGAACTTCTTAGCGATTTGGGGTTTATCTTCAACGCCTGCAAAATCATATTTAATTTTTGAAACGTAAGTGGCATTCGCAAGAGTGTGCTTATTTCTTGATGTGAATAAGTGTCACTAATAGGCTCTAAAATGATACATATTACTAGTACTAGTTAGTTATTTTTAATTTCTTTGGTCTAAGCTAAATTTTCGGTCTTGCCACATGCACCTTCCACATGCCAATTATCGCTGCCCTAACTACATTTTTTGAAATTCTCTAGATTTTACGCTTTCGTAATGATAAAAACAAAATATTAATTTAATGTAACAAAAGAATAAAACCTCGTCCTATGTAGGAATTTTCATTTAAAAATTTGAAGCAGTCTTTAAGAAAATGTCGTATAAGTGTTACTATAAATACGAATTTTGCAGCTGTTGTATAGAAAAAATGTTCGAGTATGGTAAAACCAACTTTTACTACAATAATAATACATAAGTATAATACCTCGTCCTACATAGAAATTTTAATTTTAATATTTGAAGCCGCTTTTAAGAAAGTGTCATTTAAGCCTTACTATAAATAAGAAATTTGCAGCTCTATTTTACCAAAAACGGTCGAATATTCGAAAACGCTTTTTGTAAGTCACTACTACTCACAAATGCATTAATGTGTACAAATAAGTGGAAATGTGCAAATCAACAAGACAAATATTTCGAAGAAAATACACTTGCGAACAAATAACAATTAATGTTACAAAAAACTTTCGTATCCTCTTAAACAGTGCATTCAGAATACTATTGGTCGAAAAATTTAAAATTTGGAGCCGTTTTTGAGAAAATGGCGTTTGAATGTTTCCTAAATTGTGGAATTTTGAGCACATATTCACAGAAAACTTTTGATTTTGCGAGAATTCTTATAAAACCTTTATATCTCATGTAATCTTAAATGCAATAAAGTACAAAATTAGTCGGCAATACAAATACTAAAGACATGAGAGATGTCATGAGACGTGAGAGATATGTCATGTCACTTCTTGCCATAGCAGGTGACTCACAGTTTTAACTGTTTTGACTGAAATTATTTATTTAATTAATTAATTGTATTATTTCTTTAAGAAAAATACAGCAACTTATACGGTACATTTATAACTATTCCTCCCAAATTTTTAAAGAAAAATTGTGCAGCTGTTTTTGTGAAATTTTTGTTTTGGGGACCACACATGATGCAGTACCAAGTATGGAGAAATAACTAGTACGAAGTTAATTAGTGACAAATATAATGAGATCGTCGCATCTCTACAGAACAGCATTACAGGTTACTCCGTGAAGTAAATGTGAAGTATTCTACTACATAGTTTTATATTTGCTGCCAATTGATTCTTGTTCGAGAACATAACTTACCAAAAATCCAAGAATCAGCACACCGTAAGTAAATATCTTCATGGCTGAAGGTTGAATGCTGCTCAACGGCGTATTATATGCATATTTATAGGATAGACTGCTATTGTATTACGAAGAAAAGTATGTTTATCTTTAGCGGAAATGTCAAGTAAGAATCAAGGGAAAAGTTAGGAACAAACAGGCAGACTGATAAGAATATGATAATGGTGCCAAATGTCACTCAGAGTTGCAAAAGCTCTTACGTTTTGCAATACCTCAATACTGTGGTTTTACCAACGTCCATCCCCGAAAACATCGAAAATACAAATATTATTTTGGGCCTTCTTTGCGCATGAGATGTTAAATAGTAGTATTTAAGAACTTACTAAAACAGTCGAATTGAGAAGCAGAACAACAATGGAAACATTATTATGAAAGTATTGTATATTTGCGAAAGATTTTTTTAAAAAAGTGCCATATTTATAAAGTTTACAAATCCCACTCCAGCTACTAACCTTTGTGGCTAAAAAAACGCGGCATATGTCATTGTTGTTACTAAACATTTTTGGGAGCTACCATCTTATTATATTTCTTTTACTTCGGTTTTTTAATAATGAAAGCAATGACAGAGAAACACCCGCAATTCCTAAGATCTGAGAAATTTGTAAGGGAACTGCCTCTGTAGGATGCGCGTGGCTCTGTAGTGGGGCGGTCCCCAAACAGACGCGCCACATTAAATTGAGACTCTTTTCATCAGAGACGCGCAACTTTGACCCTAGTGTGATCTTGCCTTAAGGTATAAATAAGCAACAATAATATATCTCAGATACCTGCACAAAACTAGACAAAATTGCACAAAAATTTCTGCGCCAGGGAAACTGAAATGCAAATGTATATGTGTGAAAAAACTTTTTTTCATCGAATTGAGTGTTTATAAAGTCACTGAAAATTGTGAAAATCGCAGAAATTTTTTTCCCATAGTAGCACACACTATGCACAAGAACATATAAAATACTCTTTTAGACGAGTAATCGAGTAATATCAGGCCGTCCGTCATTTCATCACAGAGATTTATTTTTTCCCATACGTACGTAGTACTCGGTACCTCCTGCTATAAATATACCATTGATCTTGTATTGAGTATCATGAAGAATGAGAGTTCTAGTTTTACCCCCGCATACACAAACACACACACATTTTTTCGAGGAAATTCGGCGGGCGTGAAATTCATACTGGCTGCCGTGTCACGTCCCGTGAGGCGTCTGCCAAGAGCGCTGGATGTTGCGTCATTTTTCTGCGATTTCTCTGAAATGTCGAGAGAGGAAAAAATCGCCTGCCGCACACTAGAGTACCTTAATATTAACAAATTATTTATGTGTGTTATTAAATTACTATAATAATTTCACTTGAATGCTTCCAGTTATAAATTATAATCATAAACCTCTTGTAACATTTATAACATTCTAAAAAGAGAAATAAATTATGTGTAATTTTATAGGTATTTTGTGTAGTTGGGTATATATTTGTTTATTTGTTTGATCTTTTTCATATTTTGTGTAAGTTAATATTGGTTTAATTTTCTACTTGGGATTACATTACACGAAAGGAGGAACTGTAGTAAACTTATAAAAGAAAATTACAACATATTCACTCAAAGGAGAATGGAAACCTCCTCAATATAGTTTCATGTTTTATGTATGTTCCATCTCGCGATCAAATTTGCCACCAAGGAGCAGCTCTTAAAAGCGTTCTTCCTACGCGGCCACCCACCATTAAGAACATACTTTCGCCAACCTTCTCAGAAGTCGGTCCCAGAGCATGCCAGCACGCTGCGGCACATTGAAAATCTACCGAGTGTTTCGGGCTGGTGCCTTTCTTGCTACAAAAACTGTAAGTAAGCTAAAACCAAGTGAACTTCAAGAAAGAAGAGAGATCAGTAAAACTATAAACTTTCAAAGGTCCTCCGTCTTACTATTAACCAAAACCAGTGGTATTCATGAAGTTATTATGCAATTAAATTTATTTATTCTTATTACATATTGTCTATCATTCCCCGAAAGGCAAACAAGCTCAAGATGTGCATCGCTCGCCAAGGTCGTCACCTGGATGAACTAATTTTTACAACCAACTGAGAATAAAATGGCATTGAATGTAGTTTTGGGAAATAAAAACGTTTTGAGATTATCTTTATTTGTTCTTTCACAATTCAGCCTTCAAAACAAGGAGTCCATTCCGCCCCATCCTGTATAATCAATAAATTTGCTATCAGGTGCATTTGGAGAGTGATAGTCAGCAACTGTAGATCCTCTGCATTCTTAACAAAAATATCTAACTTAAAATTTCCAGCAGTTATTTTCTATACAGTCCATTTTAACATTCTCTATATTGATATCCGTTCTCACGAATATTATTACTCCCCCGTTCTTCGATTCTGTGAGTTACATCTAATACAACTATAGCCTTGTATTCTAATTTCCCAATCCTCTATATCTTCCGGAACTCGAGTCTCATTGAACGCCATTATGCTAGGTTTATTTTTGCATTTATTTATGTATTTGTTGGTTTGATCGAAATATGCTAAAGATTGTACATTTAGTGTTATGAATGTAGTTTGTATATTCAATGATTGCATGTCAGAAGTTTAATCAGTTCTTTTCCTCTTTTCATTTATCATTCTTAAATAAGAAGGACAATCTTTGTCTGTTGCTTCGTGATCTGTCGAAATGTCCATCTATTTTAGTGTTCTTACATTGTCTTCACAGTTCACACATTTTTTATTTAATTCACATCCCCTACTGTCGAGCACATATTTTACATACAATTTCTTTCTTACAATATTTACTAAAATGAATGAAATCCAACCACTTGAAACATCTGACAACACTTACGAACTCGTATACTTCTTCCATCCTAAGTTTACTTTGCCCTTTTCCAACAACATTTTAAATATCCCTGGTTTTGTCTCTACCGCAATATGAAGTGTTTCATCTTTTCTATTACATTGATTAATATTAAAACTTTTTTATCAGTTTCATGTCATTAACTTCACTCTTTCTATTTCACTTTTCATCTTAATTACATTAATCAATTGTTTGTCTTCAAATGCAAACTCCTCTTTTCTAAGTCCAAAGATTTTAAGTTTAGGTTTAAAATGCTTTGGAATGAAAACATCTACATATTTATTTAATGTTTCTTCTACTTTCTTGTTGAATTCCTCTCTCCCTTTCTCACAGTTCAATTCTACAATCACTGCACCCTAATTTCCTTTCTTTATTTTAGTTACCCTACAAGTAGATTATTAACACTAACTTTGTCCTGAGCGTTTGTTCCATTGTATTACTATCTTGGGGTATTTTCGGTTTTATTACATTTGTTTTTTCTTTTCTAACTCTTCGGGCATATGTTACTGGTTGGGACTTTTTTGTCGATTTTTACATTTTTTTACTAAAACGCGCCATCGGCGGTACGGTCGGGCTGGCCGGCGACGTTTCGGCCCCGACGCGGTATAGATGAGCCCTCTGCGGGAGCCGGAGCCAGTCGAAGCGATCCCGGCGTAAGGAGAAGTGTTGTGATAGTGCAAGAGTAGGAAGCGCGCGGTGACCTGAAAGACTACGGAATTCTCTCCTGAACGTTAGGCAATTTGGCAGGTTTTTTCTGGACATCTACTAGCAATGGGCAACTTCGCATTCTCTACGGTACATCTACGGGTTTTATTTATTTATTCGTATGGTAGGAAACAATACAATAAGAATAAGGGAAAACAAATTCTCACAAAGAGAGCAATGCAAAACAGTTAAAAGAACAAGTACACAATTTAAAAACAGTATAGCACATTTAAGTAAAAATTATATGTTTAATTTACAATAAAATGTTGATTTTATCAGTCTTAAAATATTGATTCTAAAGCCTTAAGTCAAGTTCCTTTGCCCATTGGGCCGCATTGTCAGTTACTGCGATGAAATCTTGGGGGCGTCCAGGAAACTTACTTCTCGGACAGTCATTGACAATGTGATGTTTAGTTTGCCTGACATCGGGCTAGTGCTTATCTTCCATTTATGCATTAAATCAGCACAGCGGCCGTGTCCAGTACGTATTCTGTTAATAGTTGTGCAAGTGCTGCATGGAAGTGAGAAACCTCCAGGTTTTTGATTTTCCTGTAAAATAGGTTGCCAAAGTGACGATACGGATCTATTCCAGGTTTCTTGCCAATCGTTGAAGCTATTGCAGTCTGATGCTACCAAACTTTGAGCGGTTGTAATCGGTGGATGACGTGATTTCATTTGTCTCGTTGTTCTTGCGCCAATATCTTCATGTATAGGAAGTAACGGATTGTTCATAATCTTCTCATATTCCTGTTTGAGTGCATTCTTTCTCCTTATGTCTGGGGGTGGTATGCTGCTCAGCACAGGCAGCCAGTGGGTTATCTACGGGTTATACAGCACTTGCGCTAGTCAATGGTACATTTACTTGTAAAAGTGTGTTGTAATAAACTACTTTTTACGAATTGGTTTTGTTAATTTGGTTATAACGCCTAGTGTTTGTCCACTACTTTTTGTTTGTTTGTTGTTTACCTATTTTGTTACCCAGTGATTGCGTTGTTCCAAAGGTTACTCGACTCCCTCATTGCAATGGCCCTGGATCAAAAGTATATATAACACGAAACTATATTGAGGAGGTTTCCATTCTTCGTTGAGTGAATATGTTGTAATTTTCTGTTTTAACTTTTCTACAGTTCTTCCTTTGTGTGAAGTAATGCCAAGTAGAAAATTAAACCAATATCTTCTTACACAAAATATGACACACTTAAAACCATTAAATGAAAATACACATAAAATACCAATACAACTACACAAATAAAATATTTCCCTTTTTAAGTTATAAATATTACAAGAGATTTATGATTATAATTTATAACAGAAAGAATTCATGTAAATTTATTAGATTAAATTAATAAAACATATAAAAAATTGTTAATATTAGGGTACTCTAGTGTACGGTAAACTAAGTTTTCCTCTCTCGACTTATCAGAGAACTCACAGAAAAATGACACAACACCCAGCGCAGCTGGCAGAGGCGTCACGGGTCTTGACGCGGCACCGAGTATGAATTTTGCGCTCAGAAGTAACAAACTCAATTTTCTCGAACTTTTGGGTTCATGTGTGTATGTATATATATGTGTGTGTGTGTATGTGTGTGTGTGTGTGGAGGGTGGAAACTAAATCTACCATTCTTCATAAAATTCAATATAGAATCTATGGTATTTTTATAGCACGAGCTTCCGGGTACTACGTACGTATGGGAGAAAGAAATTTGTGTAATGGCCAGACGGACGGACTCATATTACTCGATTACTCGTATTAGAGAGAATTGTACATGTTGTTCTTGATCATAGCGTGTGCTACTTTGGGGAAACAATTATCTGTATTTTTGTTCAGCAACATATTTGCTTCTCTGCTTCTTTAGACTACTAGTAGCTACTATTTACAAACTCTCAATTCGTTGGGTAAAAACGTTTTTTTCACAGATATACATTTGCATTTGGGTTTCCCTGGTGCAGGTATTTTAGTGCAATTTTGTGTAGTATTGTGCAGGCTTCTTAGTTATATTAATGTAGCTTATATCTACCTTAAGGCGAGATCACACTAGGGTCAAAGTTGTGTGTCTCTGATGACAACAGTCTCAATTTAATGTGGCGCGTCTGTTTGGGGACCGCCCCACTTCAGTGCCACGCCCAACCTACAGAGGCAGTTCCCTAGAAAATGTCTCAAATGTTAGGCATTGCGGGTGTTTCTCTGCCATTGCTTTCATTATTTAAAAATTGAAATAAAAGAAATCAAATAAGATGAAGGCTCCCAAAATTGTTTAGTAACAACAATGACACATGCCGAGATCTTTTAGCCACAAAGCTGGAATGGTATTTGTAAACTTTTTAAAGATGACAACTTGTTTAAACGTCTTTCACATATGGTTGCGCAGAAGCTATTTAAAGAAAACCCATAATTAGAAAATGCCAAATTGCACGTGTTTCAATTGCTTAACTTTGACTGGTGACTGGCGGTTGCTCCCTGGACATGCGTCTACGCTTGCAATGTAGCACAACATTATATCACTGAATCCCGTTTCGATGGCAATCACCGGGAGAGGTAGCTCAGGGCATCAATTGAGGTCACACCGGTAGAGGTAGCTCAGTGCATCAACTGATGTCACTGCAGCGCCTCTAACCGGGAGGTCCTAGGTTCGAGTCCTGAGGGCGGCAGGATTTTCGACACCAGCGACACCAGAGGCTGCGGTGACGGCGACGGCGGCGGCGGCGACGACGAGGCGAGGAAAGCAGCAGTGGCTGCAGCAACGACGACGGTGGCGGTGGTGATGGCGACGATGCGGGAGGAGACGGACACTACGGCGATGCGGGACGGAAGAGTGGACACCGTAAATGTTCAGGTGAGAAAAGGCTTTACAAGGCTGTTGCAGGTGAACTGTCGCAGTATAAAAAATAAAGAAATGGAATTCTGGAATTTAGTAGATGCTTGTGATCCTGGTGTAATAATAGGAACTGAATCTTGGCTAACGGAAGAGATAGCTAACTCTGAAGTTTTTCGTCCGAATTACAGATCGTTTAGGAGAGATAGAAATACTAGAGGTGGGGGAATATTTATTTGTGTTAAGGATGTAATAGATATAATGAGAAATTGGATCAGTAAAGAAATTGAGATAATGGAGATAGAAATAAGTGATTCAGGAAATGTATTAGAAATTATTGCTTGCTATAGGCTACCGAATGAAAATTACGCGATTTTGGAAGCCATTTCTGAGAAAATAGAAAACGTTAATAGTCATTCTATAGTTATTGCTGGTGACTTGAATACTTCAGACGCAAATTGGAAAGGCGCCGTGAGGGAAGCGAAAGTACAACAGTTAGTGAACAGACTCGTCTGGGAAGGGGGATTAGCGCTGGTAGTACTAGATAGACCCACGCGGCAGGAAGCGCTTCTAGATGTTTTCTTAATTAGGCCTCGAGAGCTTTTCTTATCTTGCGACGTCGTTGATGGCATAAGCGACCACAAAGTCGTGTTAGTAGACTTAGACATAAGTATTTTACAGAAAAGAATTTCTAACGGAACCAAAATATGGCAGTTCAAGAAGGCTAATATAGAGGGGCTTCAACACTACCTAAGAGAACAGTACGATTGTTTTCTGAAAATGGAGGGGGGCATGGAGGACATTTGGAACGCGTTTAAGAGCATTCTAGATAAGACATTGCAAACGTTTGTGCCATACAAACACTTAAAAAGTAATTCAGACCCCGAATATTACAATGCGAAATTCGACGTCTGAAGAGGAAAACTCGAAAGGCTTTCAATAACAGAAATCGTAGTGAAAATGATAAGATACATTATCGTAATTGTTCGAAAGAATTAGAGCAGGAAAATAAAATGGCGCAGGAGATATTTTTAAAGCATATTCTTGACAGGGAGGGAAATAATTGGTCGGGATTTTACAAATATGTTCGCAGAAGAAGAGGAAATAAAGAAGAAATTCCTATTGTTAAAGATACCAAAAATAGGTTACTTACATATGACCGGGAAAAAGCAAACGCTTTTAATGTCTACTTCAGTTCCTTTTTTTAAAACAAAATCTCAACTCAGATATCGAGGGAGGCTGTGCCAAATCAGTTTAATATAGACGTAAACACATTGCGAAAACGAATTAAATCTATGAAAAATGGAAAGTCGCGGGGTCCAGATGCCATTTCAACGGACATAATTAAACTCGGTGGCGAGGTAATATTACCGTATCTAACAAGATTATTTCAGGTTTCGATCAACAATTCAAGCGTGCCCGATAATTGGAAGCTAGCTACCGTTGTTCCGATTTTCAAGAGTGGTGATAGAACTAAATTAGCCAATTATAGACCAGTAAGTCTCAGGTCAGTTGTATGTAAGCTAATGGAGAACTTGATAACTAGCTATATTAGACAAGAATGGGAAAGAAAATAATGGCTATTTCAGGGACAGCATGGTTTTAGGAACGGTTTCTCTTGCGAGAGTCAGATAGTATCATTGTTTCAGGATATAGCTGATGAAGTTGATAATAGTGGGAGGGTGGACACCGTAATAATAGATTTCGCGAAGGCATTTGATGTTGTTCCACACGATAAACTGGTTCATAAATTAATGCAATCGGGTATTGACTCCAGAGTTGTGGCGTGGATTGATAAGCTAATTCGAGATAGGAAACAGAAAGTTGGACAACAATTTTCGACTCAAGCAAAAGTAACTTCAGGGATCCCTCAAGGAAGCGTTATTGGACCTCTCCTGTTTCCCGCATTTGTGAATGACCTGCCAGACAATTTATATTCAAACGTGCGGCTATTTGCAGATGACTGTATAATATATCGAGTTATTCAATCAAATGTGGACGAGGATGTTTTGCAGGGGGATCTAGACAGATTACATTTTGGGGCGAAAAATATGACATGACAATAAATAGTTCGAAAAGCAAAACCATCACGTTCGGTAGGGGCCGCAAATATATTGAAACTCAATACCGTTTAGGAAACGAAAACATTCCAAGAGTCGTGTCTTGTAAGTACCTGGGAATAATTTTTGATAGCAAATGGATTTGGGAAAATCAGGTAAATTGCGTCGTAGGGAAAGCCTGGAGGTCCTTGCATTTTACAATGCGAATACTAAATAAGAGTACTGCAAAAGCGAGAAAATTAGTTTATCTTTAGTTCGTCCATTAATGGAATACGGGGCTGTTTGTTGGGACCCTTATAGAAATTCCTAAAAGGAATATTTGAATAGAGTACGGAGAAGAGCGTATACATTTACTTTCCGAGGGAATAGGGAGAATGTAAAATGGGTATCTCTAGAAATTAGGAGAGTTAAGGCAAGACTCTGTGCCCTGTACAAAGCGTATGCCGGTTATCCAGCTTTGAAAGATATCTACATCCGATTGGGTAGACCTTCGTACTTTAGTAGGGGGGGTCACAAGCACAAAATTCAGTTTAGGCCACAGAGAACAGATGTTGGAAAATTTTCATTTACAAATAGAACAATAACGGACTGGAATACATTACCTGCGACAGCCTTGGAACCCTTTCCTCTAGGTGTTCAAAGATTTAAAATTAAATTAACTAATGGTATTTGTAAACTTTATTAATTTAGTATTGGATTATTATATCCGTTATTATTTGATTATTATTGATATTTTTATTGCTATTATTGCTATTTTATTGCTAATTTTTATTGTTCCAAGGCTGCGACAGCCTTGGAACCCTTTTCTCTAGGTGTTCAAAGATTTAAAATTAAATTAACTAATGGTATTTGTAAACTTTATTAATTTAGTATTGGATTATTATATCCGTTATTATTTGATTATTATTGATATTTTTATTGCTATTATTATTGTGTTAATTACTATTAAATGCGTTCCTGTTCTAAAAATATAATTATATTCAAAGTAGTATTGTATTGAAGTGTGGTGACGTGTTGTGCAGTGTAGTGCAGTATAGAAGTAGAAAGAGAAGTGAATTTCAAATGTTGCGAAGTGAAGTGAAGTGAAAGTGAAGTATAGTGTAATTAAAAAGTCGTGTAATCTTGTATTTAATAGTTTCAAATAACTGTGCAAGTCAACCATAAAATGTAGTTAATGCTATTATTGTTAGCATATTATTATTATTACTATTATTATTATGTCATTAAATAATTTAAAGTTAATATTAGTAATATGTAAATTGTAGATTTCTGCCACCAGGTTGTATATACCTACCTGCAGAATAAAAAATATCTATCTATCTAAAATCTTGCCTCACGTAGTGATACAAGGGGATATGTTATGGAGCTAAAACTCAACACTTCTGTGTCAAACGAGATCAGATCCGAATCATTGTCGCGCAATTTTGATCCCAAGTGTGGACTAGGCTTTAGAAGCATGTTACAGTCATGATAAATGCAGGTTATGTAAGTTTAAAATTTCGTTGACTGCATTCATATAAGAGTGCGCGCAATACAAATATTTATTAATACTGTCACGTTATTATCTAAATAACTACGATGGCTTGCAGCAAAAGAATTTTCGTTGAAATATGCGTCTGATAGTTGAAAGAAAGGCAGTTTTTTAGCTGATCAAACTTCCAACAGTCTCTTTAAATTGTTTTTAAGAAGTGGTGTTGAATGAGGCAAAATGAATTTTTTTATTTTAAAAAAAAGAATAAAAATTAAAAACAACAACAGAGAAACGTACTTAGACTGGTAAAAGTAGAATGTTTTCAGAATAATATTTCCATTGTGGTTTTGCTTCTTAATTCAACTGTTTTAGAAAGTTTTTATTTACTATTATTCAACATCTCATGCGCAAAGAAGACCCCTAAAAGATATTTGTATTTTCGATGTTTTCGGGCATGGACATTGGTAATACCTCAGTATTGAATTATTGGAAAACGTATGAGGTTTTGCAACTGTGAGTGACTTTTGGCACCATTATCATATTCTTATCAGTCTGCCTGTTTGTTCCTAATTTTTCCCTTGATTGTTACTCGACATTTCCGTTGAAGATAAACATACTTTTCTTCGCAATACAGTAGTAGTCCATCCTATAAATATGTCTATGTATATAATTAGTCTGTCTTTTTGTTGCTCAATTTTGCCTTGATTCATTAACGACATTTCCGTGAAAAATAAACATACTATTTTTTGTTATACAGTAGTAGTAATGAGATTAAAAATACTGACATCCTATAAATGTGCATGTAATACGCCATTGAGCAGCATTCAAACTTCACCCATGAAGGTTTTTACTTACGGTTTGCTGATGCTTGGATTTTTGGTAAGTTTTTTTTTCTAATAAGTTTCAATTGGCGTCAAATATGGTAAGATGTAGTGGAATTCTTGCCATTTATTTCACAGTGTAACTTGTAATGCTGTTCTGTGGAGGTGCGACGATCCCATTATATTTGTCTCTAATTAACTTCGTACTGGTTATTTCTCTCTACCTGATATTGCCTAATGTGTGGTCCCCAAAACAAAAGTTTCACGAAAACGGCTGCACATATTTTCTTTAAAAAGTTTGATAGGAATACTGCTAAATGTACGGTATAAGCTGACATAAAGGCGATTTTGTTGTATTATTTCTTAAAGAACATATACGATTTTCTTAATTTAATTATTTATTTACTTATATATTTTATGTTAAAACACTTAAAACTGTGAGTCACGTGCTTTGGGCAGAAGTGACATGACATATATCTCACGTCTCTTAAAAACTCCCACGTCTTGAATATTTGCATTACCGACTAATTTTGTACTTTATTGTGCTTAAGAGTACATGAGCTTCAAAAATGTTATAAAATTTCTCGCAAATTTTATAGTTTTTTTGTGAATATACCACATTTTCGGAAACGCACAAACGTCATTTTCTAAATTGCCTCCAAATTTTAATTTTTAATTTTTTGAACCAATAGTGCTAAATGCAATGCATAAGAGTAAAACAAAAATTATTTTGTCACATGTTTTTTTTAATTCGCAAATATATTTTTTTTAATATCTCTCTCATCTTTAATTTGCACATTTCCATCGATTTGTACACATTAATTTATATGTATATAGTAGTGTCTTACAATAACATTTTTAGAAAACTCGAACGTTTTTTGTGTACAAAAGCTGCAAACTTCGTATTTATAGTCACGCTTAAACAACATTTTCTTAAAAACAGCTTAAAATTTTAAAACGAAAATTGCTACATAGGACGAGGTTTTATTCTTTTGTAACATTAAAGTAATATTTTGTTTCTACCATTAGGAAACAGAAAAATTTTGAGAATTTGAAAAAAATGTAGGTTGTGTAGCGAGAATTTGCATGTGGGAAGAGCATGAGGCTAGTCCAAAATTGTTGCTCAATCCGAAGAAATTAAAAAAACTAACTAGTACGAGTAATACATATCATTCTAGAGCCTATAGCTATAGCTATAGCTATTAGTGACACTTATTCACATGAAGCACACTGTTACGAATGACCACTTACGTAGTACATTTCAAAAATTAAAATATGATCTTGCAGGCGTTGAAGATAACCCTCAAATCGCTTAAAAAAGTTCAATTAATTACACATCTTTTTTACTACATGCACGATGTTCACGAACTTTTGAAAATCAAGTGTTATGCAGTCAAACAAAATTACTTTACAATCAACAATAGTAAAGCAAACTATATTAATGTCTAGTTATGTACTCTTATGAATAACAATCAACATATGTCTACAACTAAAGAAAAATGCTAGAAATACGATTTAAGTATAATTTGTTGGTAGCTCACTCCAGTTATAATTCATTTCGTTGCAGGCAATGGCGTTATCGAGTTTTCAGGGATACGGAGTAAGTATTTGGTATTTTGTATCATACCAACGCTGAAATTTCTCTTTTATTTTCATTCTTTTTAAAAAATAGTGGCCTACTGCAACAAAAAATGCCGGCGAACGAAAACATACGAAAAGATTTTCCAAATAGTAGGGCGCCCTCTGTTTAGAAACGACAAATAAAATACTCTCGTATAATACTGAAATAAATTAAATATTTTAACAAAAACAGCCTTCACAAATTCAGCAATAACGTAGAAGAATATAAGGATACACAGTACAATAGATCTTTACAAACGAATAACACAGAAAATGCTGTTTCAAAATATCAACGTGTATAGCAAATATTTAATTTTCTGCGCAAATGAAAATTAGTGATGTAGTCAGTACTGAATTTGAGAGGAATATATTTCTTTATTTATCGTAAACATATCCGTGAACACTTTAAACGATGTATAAGGAGGAGTTGCGAGCTCGTGTCATAATGATACATATATTTCATGTTTCTAAGCAAATTATACGCCACGTATGCATAAAAAGGTCATTTTTAGTTACGTTATTTTTAATATTATTATTATTATTATTATTATTATTATTATTATTATTAGATTACATATCTGTATCACTTTTAAAAATAATGAAATAAAGTGAAATTGTTACTCGAGTGGCCACTACATTTCTAAACTCTCCAATACGAGAAGAATGTTACTCAGAACTTGATTTGAGTAAAATTGTATGCTTTTTTTCAGAAGCCGGTGCGGAGGAGAAGATCGGAATGGGAACCGTCGCAATCAGGAGATCTTCACTGAGCAGCCTAAATGGATGTAACCAGAAAGAGAAGATGGTAAAATGGACATTAATACATAACTTACAAAGCAATGAATATTGTTTATTGTTGTATTCAGAATAAAAGCCATGAACACATGAAATAATCTTTTACTAAAACAGCAGAAGGAACTGTTTTAAATATATTCAATGCTAGTATTTTAAATATGTATGTTAAAATGCCGTTTTTTTTAAATCAGTTCAGAAGTATTTAATCGCTTTCAAATAGTGTGCAGGGAGTATTATATGGCTCAGTTAAATGTTTGTATTGCGAAATCAGAAATAATTACTCGAAGATTCACCTACTAAATTGTCAATAGTATCTATTATTTTGACTTATTTAAGACTTGATATATATTAGTAATTAAGCTGATAATGTCAGTAATATTTCATAATTTGAACAAGAGGTCATTTATTATTTGGCATTTTTGTTTACCTTAGCGTAATAATTATTGAGTATTGAAGTAGTTGTCAATTTTGTCTTGTCTGGGCGAAAATAAAATCGTTTTCTGTCGTAATTCGGGCGTGATGAAATGTTGAGCAGAGCCTCCGTTCCAAAACTAAGTTCACAGGGTCTTTACTGCAGTGAACTGGACCGCTAACAACGTAAAATTCTCACTTTCATTTCCTTCCCCATTTGCATGAGCTCTGTGAGCAACCGCTGGGCTTCTCCATCTTCAACAATCCGATCGCGGCGCGTTCCAAGTAGTGGGAGGCCAAGATTCCTCGAATTGCGACAAGTTAAAATGCTCTTTTTTGTAAATCAGTTTAGAAGTATTTAATCGCTTTCAAATGGTGTGCAGGGGGTATTATTTGGCTCAGTTAAATGTTTGTATTGCGAAATCAGATATAATTACATGAAGATTCACCTAATAAATTATCAACAGTATCCATTATTTTGACTTATATAAGACTGGATATTATATATTAGTTCTTAAGCTGATAATATCAGTAATATTTCATAATTTGAACATGAGGTCATTGAATATTGTGCACGCTACGAGCAACAACCAAAGAGTTATGGTCGCTTTTAGTTAACTGAAAATGCAAATATCTTGCCACCTGTCGTCGTTGATATAGTGGTGTTCATTATCTAAGTCTAATGTTCAAGTGCTAAGGTTTTCCGTGTTTTCCTCATATCAATTCCAGGAGGAGGTCTAAGTATTTCAAACAATGGTGTACGCACGTCGTGTGATCTTCCTTTCTCCCCCCTGGTCCCATTCCCCTGATTAGAGACAAAGAGTGGGAAAAGAGTTGAATTGTGATAAATCAATGGAATAATATCTCACTTTAACCGTTAATTTTGACATTAGTTCCTGTGTCCTTCGCATCAAGACCATTGATAATAGTATTTACCCATTGCCACCCGTCCCTGTCTTCACTCTCCATGGAAAACAGACTCGACGCCGCGAGGGCCATCTACATCAATGACTGGATTATATTCTGTAGATTCTACAGTCGCCAGTCAGCCGCCGTCCCGGACACTTCGCCCGAGACCTCGCCACTGAAGATGCCCACCGCAGTCGTGGGCGAAACGTTTGGCAGTTCAAAGCCAATTAGACCACGGCCCATCAGCCCGGAAGAAAACATGAATATTGACTCCAGCCGTGAAAGTCTTCAATGTTTTATATATTCTGTAGAGTGTGTGTGAAGGTGTTATTGTTGTTCATAAACTGATTGTTGTTGGTAGAATTAAATGTTTGGTTTGTTGTAGTGTTAGGATAGGATGATTGTATTTGGTTGTAGATTATTTTTGTGAAGTTAGGATTTCTGTTACTTGTGGGAGTGAAAGTAAGTTTCTGAGATTTAATAGGGGTGATGGCGTTGGTAAAGGTTTTTCTATGATTCCCTTAGACAAAATATTTTCCCTTTTTTCAAAAATTCTATGATGTATGAGCATTCATGAGATCGAAGGACTCCTCTATGTGCTTCATTACAGAGTTTACAATTTAGATTATTATTATTATTATTATTATTATTATTATTATTATTATTATTATTATTATTATTATTATTATTATTATTATTATTATTATTTCTGTACTTTTCTCAGCATTGAGAACCGTTCATCTATTCATACGACTTAGGCTCTAGCAAATGTAACTGGTAATGACAGATCTGAGGAAAGACGGAGAAGAAATTCATCTTTGTCCGTCGTTCAATTTAAAAATTTTCGCACAATATGGCAAGTCTGTAGGATTAAAGCTTTTTGGATGGTTATGCAGATTCCTTTTGATAATCCTATTTTGTAAGACCTGAAGCAAATCGGACCGTCACCACTCCTGTGGCTGAGATGATTATTGGCACTATTTCAACCTTACTTAGTTGCCAAACATGTTGGATTTCTGCTGCCAAATTCTGGTATTTTGAAATCTTCTCCGATTCTGTCTTATTCAGATTATTTGTCAGTTGACAGCCTACATCTATGATTGTTGCATACTTTTGTATTTTATTGATCACTACTATGTCCGAGCGATTATAATCCACAGTTTTATAAATGACAATAGGCCTATCCCAGTACAGTACTATTTCACTATTTTCTATAACCGGTGTAGGTGAATATTTGTAAAATGATGGAGGGTTCTCAATTAGTCTATAATTTGATGCCAATTGTCTATGGATTATTTTGGCTACTTAATTGTGCCTCCCTAGATATGCAGTGTTGGCAAGAACTGGGCAACCTGCAATCACATGGTCGATGGTCTCATTTGGTTGATTACACATTCCACAGACATCTTTTATACTGCTCTTCAGTATGTGTTTATCATAATTGCGTGTTTTTATTACCCCGCACAACGCACAACGCAATGGGTGAGTACATGTCGATTGCCTGACCCTGTGCAGGGTCTCTTCAATCCTCGTTGGTCAAAAAGGGTTCTTCTTCCTACGGCAGGTCGACTCCACTCCCCCATACAGGGACGGGGATCGGGAGTCTGGGTGTTTGGTAGAGAGGTTTCTTTATTAGGGTAAGACGGGTTATTTTATTAAGGTGTGCCTGGGCGACGGGAGGGGGGAGGGGGGAATTTTGGGATGGGTGAGGTTTGGGGAGGGAATGGGACAGGGAGGGGATAGGTGGCGGTTTTGGAAGTTAATTGAGTTCGCTTGATCTTTCAGTGTTTTTCTTGGTTTGTCGTTAGTCGGTTTTGTCATCTATTATTGGTCACGTCTGTCTGTGTGCTTTCTGCTCAGGTAATTGGGGGAGGAAGTTGCAGTATGTCAAGAGGGTGTTTCTTACGGGTGTGTCTGGGTGGGTTACGGAGAATATGGTGATGAGGCAGGGTGAGGTGACGGAATAGGGGGTTATTGATGAATTTTCTGATTTGTTCTATGGAGGAGTGATGGAGATAGGTGAGGATGTGGGGAATTTTATGTGAGGTGCGTAGGTCATTGTATCTGGTGTATCTTGGGGGACGGAAGATTGTACATAGGACATAGTTTTCTGTTCGGGTGAGTTTGAGGTGATTGGATTGGGTGGTGTTGAACCAGGTGGGATGGGCATAGGTTAGTATGGGGCGGATGAAGGTGTAGTATGTTTGGATTTTTCTTTTGATGGGAAGGGATGGATGGGTAAGGATTGGGTAGAGGGCGCCGGTGATACGGGTTGCTTTGGTTGTTATTTGTTGAATGTGATGGGACCAGTAGAGGCGGCGGGAGAGGGTTATACCTAGGTATTTTACTTCTTGGGACCAGGGGATAGCGGTGTTGTTAATGGTGATTGGTGGGGGATCGGATGGGATGATTTTGTATGAAAAGAGGATGGCCTGAGATTTTGAAGGGTTGATGATGATGTTGTTTTGGGAGGCCCAGAGGTTAAAAGAGTCTGCAGCTTGTTGTAGTCTTTTTAGGGAGCGTTGTAAGGACTGGAAGGATACTAGGAAGGCAAGGTCATCGGCGTAGAGAAAGGTTTGTACTCCTGGGGTGGGTGGTATATCATTGATGTAGGTGGAGAATAGTATTGGGGATAGGACTGCTCCTTGCGGGACTCCAGCTTGGATTGGGTGTTTGGGAGAAGATTTGGATAGATAGGATACAAAGAAGGTTCTGTGGTTTAGGTAGCTCTGAAGTAGGAAGTAGGCATGTTTTGGGATATAAGGGTGGATTTTCATAAGAAGGATGGGGTGTGATACGGAGTCGTAGGCTTGGGTAAGGTCTGTGAAGATGGCGGGTATTTCTTTATGGTCCTGGAGAGGGGTGGCAACTGCTGAGGCGAGGTTAAGGGTTTGGAGAGCCGCGGAGCGGCCCTCCCGGAATCCGAATTGGTGAGATGAAATGATTGGGTCTAGGATTGGGGTGAGTCGGAAGAGAATGAGTTTTTCAAAGATTTTGCTTAAGATGGGTAGTAGGCTTATGGGGCGATAGTTAGAAGGGAGCCGATGGTCCTTGCCGGGTTTGGGAATCATGATTACGCGGGCCGTCTTCCATGCGGAGGGGAAGTAGGATGTTTGGAAACAGGAGTTGAAGATAAGGGTCAGTAAGTCTATGGCGTTTTTAGGGAGGTTCACTATTTGGGTGGGGGAGACTCCATCGAGCCCTGGGGTCTTCGTACAGTCTATTGTGCGTATTAGTCGTCGTAGTTCCACGTCATTGGTCTTCCAAGGTTGTTGTCGGTCAGGTGGAAGTGGGGGGGTGCGGAGGTACTTGAGTATGACGGAGTCTGGGATGGGGGTGTTGGGGGGGAGGAAGCGCACGGCCAGGGAGTTAGCAAAGGTGTCAGTGATAGTTTGAGGGTCAAAGGTAAGTGTGTTATTGCTGGTTAGGACAGGGGATACTGAGGGGGGGTTGTGGCGTATTGCTTTGATTACTTTAATAAGATTTTGGGGGCTGCGGTTGTCTTTTAGTAAGTCGTCGTACATGTGAGTCTCGTGTAGTTGTAACATAGAGCGTAGTCGTCTTTGGGTCTGTTTAAGTTGTCTTTTGTCTTCGTCTCGTCTGTATTTGTAGTATTGTCGTTGTAGTCGTCTCGTATGTCTGATTACGGCTAGTATGTCTTCAGGGAGGGACGGGTGAGTGGTTTTGAAGAAGGTTGAACTTTTCCGGAAGGCAGATTTGACTTGGTGGGTGAGATGGTTAATTGAAGCGTCTATTTCTTGGGTGGAGGAGATGTTGGTGGGAACGTGGATTTTCTTTGAAATGATATGCTTGAATAGTTTCCAGTTGGTGATGGGCGGGGATGGGGGTTTTGGGTGAAGGTAGTGGGAGGTGGAAGAGCAAGAAAAGATAATAGGGAAGTGGTCTGAGAGGTTGTATAGATCGTATTTTGGTTGTGGGATGGTTATAGATAGTTGAGAGGAGTGAAGAACAATGTCTAGGATGTCGTGTGGATTATTATTGTAGACGTGCGTAGGTTCTGTCGGTGCTTTTTGTAGGATGTTGCTGTTGTTGTCGAGGAAATGTTCAAGTCTGAGTCCTGCATTGTTGCTAGTCGCGCAGCCCCATCCGGTGGATTTGCTGTTGAAGTCGCCTGCTATGATGAAGGGGTGGGGGAGGTTGTTTAGAATTTCAAGATCGGAGTCGGGGATGGGTTTTCTGGGGCTTTTGTAGCATGAGATGATGATGATCGGGGAGGTGTTGGTTCCTATGGCTATTGCGGTGCATTCTAAAGCTGTGGTAGGTGGGAGTTGGTAGGGCGTGTGGGGAATGGTTCGTCGGGTGAGGATGGCCGTGCCGCCTTGAGGGCCGTTGGTTCTGTCGGTTCTGGTGATTGTATAATTAGGGATCGTAAAGGAGTGGTGAGGTTTGAGGAAAGTCTCTTGTAGTAATAGAATCCCGAAGGAGTAGTCTTTTAGGAATTGGGTAAGGATAGGTTTATTCTGGGTGAGTCCGCCGCCCGCGTTCCATGAGGAAATGGGTAGGATTCTAGGAGTAGGAGCCATTTTAATTCAGAATTTCAACAATCTTAATCCCTACGGAGATTAACTTTGTAATGATGTCCTCTGGGCCTTTTAGGATGTTTAGTAAGGTTGGTAGGTGTCTGAGGATGGTCTTGATAGTGGGGTTGGTAAGTAGGGTCAGGAGTTCTTTTAAACTGTTGGCAGTGGATTGGGTCTGGTTGTCATTGGTTGAGGAGGTATTTGGGTCTGTGGCTGCTGCGTAGGATGTGTTGGGGAGTAGGCTAGTGCTGTGTAGGATGTGTTTATTACCCCATCTTGAATTGCTATTATAAATCCTTCAGTTTCAGGAAATAAATATCTCATTTTTAACCACAGGAGAGAAGAGACTTTATCAACTGATGGGTTATTTAAGAGATTAGGACATTTTCCATGAAGGCTCTTGTTCTTCCAATCTGTCTGCATGTTACATATGTGGGAAACAATTTCACTGTTGGTTTCAGTCTTCTGGAGATTTAGAGCTGAATAGTTTGCATCTACAGCAACTACATTCTTCAGTAACACACTATCCGAGGGGTGAAAGTACATTCGCATTTTCTTTTCTTGTGACCTGGACAGATTGAAGATATTAAGCAGGCCTCTACCTCCTAGGTTTCTGGAAAGATAAAGCCTTTCGACAGTGCTCTTGGGATGATGTATGCATTATTATTATTATTATTATTATTATTATTATTATTATTATTATTATTATTATTATTATTATTATTATTATTATTTATATTATTATTATTATTATTATTATTATTATTATTATTATTGGTGTAATTGGTAAAAATCTTCAACATTATTCAACATATACCTAGCAGACTTACCATCATCATCAAATTCTAATATAGCTCAATTTGCACACGAAACAGTCATATTCGTCTCAAGATACTCACTAAGTAACCTCCGATCAAAAATTCAAAATCACTTAAATAACATTGAAACCTTGGCAAACCTTTGGAAAACTCAACTCAATCCCAACAAAACAATAGCAAAAATCTTCTTATTCAGAAAGTTTACTTCCCCCACTCCGCTATTAATAAACAATATCCAACTTTTATTTACATGAAGAAGTAAGCACACACTTGCGAATGACCAATTACGTTTCAACAATTAAAATATGATCTTGTAGGCGTTGAAGGTAACCCCCAAATCGCTAAGAAGTTCAATTGATTAGACATCGTTTTCACTCCATATACGATGTTAACGAACTTTTGAAAATAAAGTGTTATGCCGTCAAATAACATTACTGTACAATCAACAATAGTAAAGCTAACTATATTAATGTCTAGTTATGTACTCTTATGAATAACAATCAACATATATCTACAACTAAATAAAAATGCTAGAAATACGATTTAAATATAATTTGTTGGTAGCTCACTCCAGTTATAAATCATTTCGTTGCAGGCAATGGCGCTAACGAGTGTTCAGGGTGAAGGAGAAAGTATTTGGTATTTTTTGTCACACCAACGTTTAATTTTTCTTTCATTTTCATTCTTTTTTTCACATATTAGTACTTAAGCTAATGTCATTAATATTTCATAATTTGAACATGAGGTCAATTATTATTTGGCACTTTTGTTTACCTCAGCGTAAGAATTATTGAGTATTGGAGGAGTTGTCAGTATTATCTTGTCTAGGAGAAAATAAAATCGTTTTCTGTCGTAATTCGGGCGTGATGAAATGTTGGGCAGAGCCTCCGCGCCAAAACTCAGTTCACAGGATCTTCACTGCTGTGAACTAGACCGCTCCCAACGTAAAATTCTATCTTTCATTTCCTTCGCCATTTACATGAGCGCGGCGAGCAACCACTGGACTTCTTCATCTTATAGAATGCGATCGCGGCGCGTTCCAAGTAGTAGGAGGCCAAGATTCCTCGAATTGCGACAGTATCAAATGGTATCTCTCCGCTCGGTTCTTGGTGTCTGTCTCGGGGCGTGATCTGTCACCCTTCTTAGAGAGCAGATCAAAATTTCAAAGCAGTTATTCGTTCCAATGTGTTTCATACAAAAAATGTATTGCCTTTTTTTCTGGCTGCCTACTCGCGGTTTTTACAGAACAAATCTTCCAACGTCCAACGCGGGACGTTTGAAATGTACACCCTTTGCTGGTATTTAGTGCCAAAGAATTGCTAGAAGTGATAGAATTCCAACTACTGCGCCAAATTTCAATTAATTTTGGCCGCCACGTTTTAACAGTTGATTAAGATTCAAATTCTTCCCCCATACTAGAAAAAATCAGAAGTGATTCCCTTTTTAAAACTCAATAAATTTCCAAAACTCCCATAAAGATACAATGCAATTAGTATATCACTAGCATTTGCATAACTGCGAAAACCATTTTTTAATCTAACTTATCGTCTAGCCTAATGAAATAAATGCAATTCCGTTACATCAATTAAGATACTATCCTCTTCACTCCTCAACTTACTATGATGAATTGCTTTAGTGTGAGAATTTAAACAATTATACGTGGTGACCTTTCTACACTTCGCGCAGGCGTTTGATAAAGCCTGGAATAATTGATTATTATTTAAGTTACGTAAACTCCCGGAATATCTATTCCAAATAATCAAATGTTTTCTGGATAATAGATTCTTCACAGTAAAAAAAACAACTCTCTATCCTTACCTTCCGCAAATTATGAAATATTACTGACATTATCAGCTTAAGAACTAAGATACAATATGCAGTCTTATATAAGTCAAAATAATGGATACTGTTGATAATTTATTAGGCGAATCTTCGTATAATTATTTCTCATTTCGCAATACAAACATTTAACTGAGGGAAATA
>BLKR01016285.1:0-32198 GCA_011170035.1 Teleogryllus occipitalis | reverse complement strand
CATGTTTCTAAGTTGTTTGTCTTACATTATTAATCTCATCACATTCAATTGACCATTAGCAAAGACTACGAATCGTGAAATGTGATACTTCGTAGGCGGAGCCACCGTCCTCTTCTGAGCATCCATTCCATCTCTTTCCCACCCTCGCCCGCTCTTTCTGCGCAATGCAAAGTTGCTGAAAACACCTTCATCTGCCCCTTTACTCTCCCATGCAGTCTCCCGCGCCCTCGCCCTCCCTGAATCGTCCGGATTAAAGGAAGGGACTCCGATGGTGAAATCTAGGAGCCTCTGGAATCTGGGGACCAACAGAGGAAAAAAAAGGAAGATATTTTTATTCAACGTAGATCATCTCGAACAGGGATTACTAACATTTTTCTTTCATGAATCCCCTTGACATTTTGTTACAATGATAAGCTTATAAAATACTTATAATAAATGACTTTATAACAATCAAGGAGTATAAACAAAAATGAATTGAATAATTATATTTGTTTTATTATAATTTTCACTTTCTAGAAATATAAACAAGTATTGATGTTTTAAACCTTTGTATTAAAAAATTACTAACAACTTCATTTATATTTTTATTATCAATAGTATCTTGCCGGTGCATATTTGACAATTGGCCCCCATCCGACTCGTTAATCATCATGGACCTCCTTTAAAATTTCATCGGCCCCAAGGGGTCGAAACCGATGTCGACTACTCATCGTTATACCTTCTCATTTTCTTCTCGGTCCACTTCTTCTGTTTCATTACATTTGTTTCAGATTGTGTTTCTTCATGAATATTCCTCAAACTCCTTCAGAAGCTTCATATCTCAACTGACTTATTACCATCGTATTTACAGTGGGTATCCCGTTCTCATGCGCATTGCAGAGTAGTTTTGGCACCTTCAAATTTCAATTAAATTTTCCGGTCTTTCCTGGTTCTTTAGAGGTTTGTCGACAGTGACACAATTTTTTCACTATTCATTAGCTTCATTCATAAGTTATTTTTTAATGTTTTAATTATACAGGCCTCAGAATTCTCTTAGTGTCTACAAGTCTGAAGTTTCCCATGTTTTGCGCCAAAATGGGCCTACCTACTCAAAGTAACACTAGTTGTGGCTTAGTTGTGGCTTTGCTGCGGCTCGTTTCGCACGGCGTCTTGCTGCTAGTTGTTCCGCAGGATGTGGCGCTCGATTTTCTTCTGCATTGTAGTGCAGCCTGGGTGATATTCGTCACTTGAAAGTTCGTACACTTACGCACTACACCATCGGCATTCCAAATGCATTTCTCGAAGTCTGAACGGTCTTGACTTCTTCGAAAATAGAGTAATTAACCAATAAAAATTGTTGAAATGGAAAAATTGTCCTTGCGCGTGTTTGCAATTTATTTTGTTCTGCTTCCATTCTTTACCTACTAAAATATACTTAATATTTAATTACTTGTACAATCATGTATAACATCAATGAGTAACGATACAGTACAAATGTATCGACTCCTTACATGCTAAATTAAGACAAAAGAGAAGCGATCTTTAGATTTCAGGACAACGTACATTTTTGCAATAAAAATATAAATATCACATTCTAAAGAAATGAGATACAGTCCATTATTTAAAAGAGGAGTAAAAAATTAGCTTTTTGTCCATTTAGTCATAATCATGATTTTAATTCACTTTTCAATTATGCTAAAGATTATTTCAACGTGCAGAGAAAAAAAGTTGATAAAATAACAGTACGTTTTTTAGCAAATCTATTTATACATGGAATGAACAGCACACAAGCAATATCATGAGAAAAATTGTCTAGTATAACGCTACTTTCTTCGACCTGGATGGCCGAGGTGGCTAAGAGCGAGTACCGACTCAGCGCTTCGGTCCGAAGTGTCGCGGGTTCGAGTCCCGCCTTGGGCATAGCTGTTGGTCCCTTGACTTTGTGGGTGTGTTCTCGCGGAGGGCCTCGCGTTCTGATGACCCCAGATCAGAGGAGCCCGCCAGAGTGTTTGTCTAGTGTATGGTCGAATATGCGTCCCTTCGGGACGTAAAGGGCAACCGGCTGTCGGCTGGATAAAAGCCCTAGGAAAAAAATAACACTACTTACACGTTAACAATTTCACAATATTTTTTATTTTGATAACGACACTCTCACTTTCCAAGATGTAAAAATTCAAATAATATCCCTCAGGATAGAATTTAGAAATGTTCACAAAATGGGAGTCGTTTATAAAAAGAAAGTAACACACTCAAGGGTGATAAACGTCGAGATGAAAACCACTTGTGTGCACGAAGAATGGGAACCAACCTCTGCAAAACCGTTTTAAGTAGAGTACTTGGCGGTGCATCAAGTAAGATGCAAACGAGTGTACGGCGTGCGTCGTTCCCAGCACCGCGCTCTCTACGCTCTCTGCGCTCTCTAACGTCGTTTTCCGCGCGGTGCATCTCGCAGAGAAACTGCTCCGGATTCTCCCGTCGACGTTAAAGCGGAGATGTTACAGCACTCTAAACGGGCGAATTATCTCAATTAAAATGCTTTGTGGCAGAAGCTGTGGCTGCATAGCCAGAAAATATTGCTACGTTACGGTGTATGGTCTTTTTGAGATAAAAAGTTCTCGGCTTATTTATTCTCTTGGTTAAAAAATCACAGTTAATTCGAAAATTAACCGTAAGACGTTTGCTATTTCAATACAGAAAAAGTTGAATGCAAATTCGAGAAAAATATATATTCCGTCTAGTAGTACTTCGCGTTTAATAAACAATGCCGATGCGTAACTGCAGCCCAATAGCCGACTCAGTGGTTCGGCCGGAAGGATCGCGGGTGCAAATCCCACCTTGCGCACGATTATTTGTTCCTTGTCTCTCGTGTACGTGTTGTCGCGGAGGTCCTCGCGCTCTGTTGACCTCAGATATGAAAAGCCCGTAAGTGTGTACTGGTGTAGTGTATGGTCGAATAAGCGTTCTACCGGAACGAGAAAGGGTAACCGGCTGTCGGCAGGATAAAAGCCCTAGAAAAAGCTAAAAAAAAGTAGGGGGGCTAAAGCTCTCATAAGATAGAAAGCCTTTTTTAATAATGCGACCGCTTCATGATTTTGTCTTCTTCCAAGTTCCTCTATTTCTTATTCTCGCCAGACATTGGGTTGAGAAATGGTTGGTCTGTTGATTGTCTTGAGACTGGCTGAAGTGTTGTAAATGTTTGAACTGATTTTCATTTTCAGTCAATAGAATGCCATAAATAAATTATAAAGATTTATCTTGTCTCGTCGAGATGAAAATACGTGCCAAAATTTGATAACCATGTCTCATGAAGTATTGCGAGAAAACGAATCTTCCATGCACCAACGTACACAACAACAAGTTCACTTGTTGATTTCTCATATAATGTAATTGCGGATCTGGTATTAACTGCAAACCATTTCTTGGTGATACATTGTCATGATAGTTCATGTTATTAAGACATAATTCGAAGTGTATTAACGTGTAAGAACATTAGGTAATTGAGTCTTGTTTAAAAAGGGTAATTATGAACCAAACGTTCAGGTGCGATGCATGTTACGTTGACTTGATGATAGTCTTTATGATCATTGCAAGAAAATAAAAGGTCATTTTGTTCTAATCAAGTAATGGGTTGAGGAAATTACTGAAGATTAGAGACCTCCTTTTAGCATGCATGAATGTGAACACGCTCTCAATCTCCAAGTTATAAATGTTGTTTAATGAAAACAGCATTTTGTTGATTAAATCTTATCTACAAAAGGCAATGGTTTTCTGGCCTAATATAAGAAAGGGTCTGGCATTAATAATTAAATGAGAAAATTTGTTAGTGTCTCAACGAAGAAAAACTTAAGGAATGGTGATTGTAATTTTTTTTCAAAAGATGATATATTAATACGAATTGTCTAAACTAATCACCCTCAAGCATTGGTTGTCGGATGTCCATGACTTAGCTTTGGAGAGAATGTAGAAAGTAATGAGAAAATGAGAAAGATTTTTGGTCAAGATAGAATCACAAAAGTTCAGTGTTGTTCATATTCATATTATTTCTGGATATCTGGTAAAACTACGTAACAACTCCACTAGAACTATTTTTGCTTTCTATGTCAAAATGTGTTCTTGAAATAATTTCACAATTCCTATGTGACCGAGACGCGTCGAATGACACCTCATATCTCGATTGGTAAACGGGAAGTGGTCTAGCCGTGAGTGACGGAAAATCGCACATCGGAAAACTCGAGGAGTTACTCGAAAACTATATAGGGAATTTCAATTTACCGCGTTACTTCGAATGCAATTCGTAACTGTGAGACTTTCACAGTCTGCGGCATCGAAATATCCAAAATCTCCACTCACAACTTTCTTGTAGACTAGTCTTCTTGTAAAATTAACATTTCGAGGCACAGGGTACACACACAGGCGTTTGATAGGAGATATTTGAACACATACCTTAATATTCTGTTTTGAGTCTGTTATCAAATAATTATTCCTACTACTTTGAGAGCGAACAGTACCAATCAACACGTTACTCAATAAACAAAAATTAATGGCAGAGAACGAAATTTACAGAAAATACAAACCTCGTGGTATCCGCAAGGATTCACTGGTGCGCTTCTGCGCCAGCCACGGTAGCTCCACACAACATCCGTAGGTTTCCTGCAAACAAACCAATCTCCCTTCTTAAATGTACATATCATGGTCATTTTATGTTTAGCTCAAATTAAAAGTGCTGAGGGCTATTTTTTTTTGTAGGAAAATCGTTGTGAAGATTATTATTTGGTCAGGTGATGTAGAAAAAAACATTAATTCATTCTTTTGCTAGATTCTCTCTTCTCCAATCTCTTATTAAATTTATATTTCCCATTAGTCAGGTACAATTTATTATTTGATTTATTTTCGTCACAAAATCTCAAAGTGGTGTTTGGGGGAAAATTACAATCTGCGCATGTCTTCTTGAGCTTCCCCACCATTTTATAAAAATGTTGGGTATTTATACTGTGCATAGTTCTGTGTTATATAATAAAAGCAACAAATAGAGGTTAGGAACAAATAAAAAACGAGAAATTTCCTTAAGATTGGTGGTCAGACGGAAGAGTAAGTCAGATAGGCTGAGTCTCGCTATGTAAAATAAAGCGTCATTGAATTGAATTGAAGGTTTCAGAAATCACGACTTGCTGTTGTATATTTTAAGTTATGGAGCGAAAGACTAAATTTTTTATGTATCTAAATATCATAAATGTTTTAAATGTTTTTTGATATGCAATAAGAATTACAAACTCTTCATTTTAAATATTATTTTATTCAGTCCCCAATCACCCACTTGCAGAGAGTCCTTTCATCTGTCCATCATTCACCATCATTTCATTGTCGGTTTGTTCAGCACTTTATGTGCGTGTCTTTTATTCTCGGCTTCTCCATGAGAAGTGCCCACGTCTTTCTCTGTCAAAGTATCGAATGACGCGAGTTGGGTTTCAAGAGGAAGTGGGCCAATCTGCTCACAAAGATGATACAATACCCCGCGCTCTATATGGCAAAGGGCAGATGGAACCAACAAAACCTCGTTTATGAATAACGGTGAAAGGGGAATACTAGGTCACTTGCTTTTAGACGAAATTGATAGTAATAAGAAACTTTCACATCCTAGTTATTGTTATATTGGATAAAAGTCTACTTTTTATCACTTTCGTTAGAGTTTGGTTTCATTTATTGATCTTGTTTTTATTGTTTGGCCTATAGAAAGGATGTTCCGGATTCTATTATATTTTAGGTTAAACTAGGATGCCCCTAAACGGAAGTATAGACTCAAGAACGTCAGTATTAATTTCACATATTCTTCTTAATTTTATTTCAAAACTAAGGTTGGTTTTAATAAAATAATTAGGTTAGATTGGGGATTCCCAATCTTTCAATCCTTTTGAAAAGAATTGTTTACTTCATCGACCTCCTTTCTAAGATATAACATACATAATCATAACACAAAGAATTGCACATTCATGACTTAAAGATAACAATTATGTTTTGTTAAATATTAACATTTAACCAACATTTTCGTAAATATATTGATTTCCAAAAATTAAATACGCATATTTTTGTTCAATAGTTACAACACACTGAGCTTTTTATAAGAACTGGCAATAATATTTATATTAGAGTTTGCGAATAATATTTTCTTGCATGATAAAGCAACGTTGAGAATATATAGGAATAATTTCTTGAGTTTTCTAAACATCCAAATGATGAATGCGAAGCGATTTTGTAATTTATTAATAGATTTTTGTAGCTTTATATTAGAAAACATTATCATCAATTGATACTTTTTGTAAACAATAGGATCTTGATTTTAACTATTGATCAGTCGCCGGCTCATAGTCTGTCTCCAGACGACCTCTTAATTTTTTTTATCCACTTTAAAATTTCATCGACATCAAAGATCATCGGTACATTAATATGAAGATCCAACCCTGGAGTGTATCATCATCATAATATAATTGAAACTACTATTATTATCACCACAAACTAGAAATATTACATAGATAAGGTGAAATTAAAATATTTGTAGTATTAATTAAAAGAAAATATATTGAAAGCAGAAAAGATTCAAGTTATTAAAATTTTGATACTTACACTACACATTTTTCCTTAATTGATTTTTTGCTAATCCCAAAAATTTTCTCTCCAAAAATTATTCTTGTACTTCGACGACGAATATATAAAGATATTAGGTTGCAGTCATGCCATCTTTCGGTGTCTTTAATACAACACTTTCCAGTGCCTGATGAGATGATTTGAGTCTCGTGAATACACGAGGAGGCTAGCTCAAACCCAGAAATCTCCATTTTTTGGAAAAAAAATTGAATATTAGTACCACGACAATCTGAATAATGAAATATAATCTATGTAATATCTCACGTTTCTTGCAAGTTACCCAATGTAAGTCATTGCTCTATCATGGATTTCGCAAATAAGTTTTCACGCATAGAGTTGCTTTTAGTGGCGGAGAGCAGCGCAGGCCGCACCGCGCGTGGGAGCCGCGACGAGAGCAAACGCGGAGGTGGTGGCAGATTGGATCAAGTCGCCGGCCCCGTTCTCCGATGGTCGTGAGAGCTCTCAGCGGCAGGCGCCAGTGTAAAGTGGCGACGCAGGCGACGGCGGCGGCGGGGGCGGAGTGCAGGGGTCCAAAGACACAAAAGCAAAGCGACACCTTCAAGAAAAAGCCAAAGACTAGGCGGAGAAGCAAAAAAGTGAAAAATACGAAAAGGAAGGGAGATTTCAGACGCAACGAAAGATAATTAGTGGTACTACAACGACACATACTTTCTCGCGTTTTTTCTAAGTGCTCAGAAATATTAAAATTCTACATAAACCTGCAAAAGTGTTTCAACCAGCTACCATTTTTTCGAGACTCGAACTCGAGTTAACTTATTGCAATTTTCGAAAATACCATAGTTCGCTGAAAATAGTACTAGCACCACATTTTTTACCGTTTCTCAATACATTTAAGAAGAAATTTAAGAAAAAAGTACATTAATAGGTAGTGGAGAAATGCGAATTGCTAACGAAGTTTTTAATTTCACATATAAAACACTTACGTCTTTAAATATCTAAGATGCGGGAACAAGATGATAAGAAAAATTCCTAGAGAATAATGACCGAAGAGATGTATTAGAAACATTTGGGAGACTTACGGAGTTCCGTGGAACTGGAAACTAAATCGAGGTTTTAGAGAAATTTAGAAGTAATCGCGTCTTGTATTTCCAAGGCTTCAAGTAATCTTTTATTGTACGTATACTAGCGGTTACACGAATATTTTCCTGGTCTAATATTAACATTTCTCTATTTGGTACACTCTAAATGAAATGCACCTTCACAGAGAAACCATTTTATTCATATGTCATTTACACGTCACTCGTTTAAATCAGAAAAACATACGTGATAGACCCACAGGATGCTACGAAACGTACACCATCGCCTTCCCCCTCTCCCCTCACGCAAGGGTAGTTAAAAATTAAAAAAAAAGAAATATCAAAAATTAGAGAAAATTTTGAAACTTTCCTACTGCCTACTAAGGAATATAACTTATCACTATAAAAATCACATTCCGGTATTAAAAATAGAGCGGGTTGATCATATTTACTACATATTACTAATGATGAAATCTCATGAATAAAGATGTGTTATTCAAATATTAAATTTGTATAACGTCAGGGGTGTTAAAAATCATTACGAATAATGCATCTAATTACGTGATGAGAAGTAAAGGAATAATTAAAATGAAAAAATAAAGATTTTTAAAAAAATTCTAATAATTTTTGGAAGCAACAAATATATCTAGGAATCATTGCTTCGTACCAGCCCTACACTCCAATGTTCGCCGTCAGTGGCGAAAGCAGCGGCGGCTACAGACGCACATAAGTAGCAGCGGCAGAAGCCGCGACAGCAAAGGCCGAGCTGGTGATGGGGAGGGGGCGCTGAGCCGGTGCGTAAACAAGATTGTGATCTCGGCGCGAAGGAGAGCGGTAATGCAAGGAGAGCGAGGGCGGATGGCTGCCGTTGCAAAGAGCCAGACACCGCCTCGCCTGCTCCTGTCGCGCATTTCGCCGCTCTACGCTATCCACGACTCCCGTCACGCCCGCTAATCCTCGCTCGCTCCGCCTCGCCCGCCCCGCCTCGCCCGCCACGCCTCGCCTGCCCCGCCTCGCCCGCTGCGTCTCTCCCGCCCCGCCTCGCCCGCCCTGCCTCGCCCTCGCCTCGCCCGCCCCGCCTCGCCCGCCTCCGCCTCGCCCGCCCCGCACCCGCCCGCCCTCGCCTCGCCCGCCGCCTCGCCCGCCTCGCGCCCGCCTCGCCCGCCTCGCCCGCCTCCGCGCCCGCCTCGCCCGCCCCCGCCTCGCCCGCCCCGCCCCGCTCGCCCGCTCCGCCCCCGCTCCACCCCGCTCCGCCCCGCTCCGCCCACTCCGCCCCGCTCCGCCACTCCGCCCCGCTTCCACCGCCTCGCCCCACCCCGTCCCGTCCCGTCCCGTCCCGTCCCGTCCCGTCCCGTCCCGTCCCGTCCCGTCCCGCCCCGCCCCGCCCCGCCCCCCCCCCCCCCCCCCCCCCCCCCCCCCCCCCCCCCCCCCCCCCCCCCCCCCCCCCCCCCCCCCCCCCCCCCGCCTCGCCTTGCCCGTCCCGCCGCGCGCCCCCCCCACTTCACTTGCGTACCTTCGCACGATCCACTTCATATGTTCTTCCAAGGTCATCACCTCATGTTCCCGGCTCTCCCTGTACCTTAACTCTCGGTAAAAACAGCCTTAATAAGTTCCGCTCCTCTCGCAAGTTATTCCTCGCATCCATCTGCCACAATTGCAATCATTTCAGTTTATTTTGCGCTGAAATGACTAATCTCATTCAAGCAATACAAATAAAAGGTCCGGTTTTTCTATAGGTACGCAAATTGTTTGTATAAATGCTTTGTGCTCAATGTTAATCTATTTTCGTAGCTGCGCTGGTGCGATATCTGGAATAGGAAAACCCCCTCAAAGTCGTCGTGTACGTCGGCACCGGATCTCATGTCCCGATGGTGGGGAAAATACCCCCACTTCCAGGCATTACACTCCCGACACCCACGGAACTACTAGCCATAGAAATTGATGCGTTCGGAAGTAGTAACTAATAAATAAAAATCAATCATTTCCACATGTGTCCGTAAGGCTTAGAAATTAGTATGATATCCTGCCGTAGCTTCCGTACAGAATGTCCTTTAAGCTTTGTCTCAGATTTTGTTCTCCTCCCTGGCACTTTTTCTTTGCGCTTGGCCTAACGTTCGTAGCTGCCAATCTTCTCTCCGCGAACATCCCACTCACCGCAGAACCCGACAAGGCTAATGTGATGGGACACAGCGAACACGAGAATTCCACGAAACCGTCGTCGATATTAATTCACAGTGTACTACTTCCTCGTAAATGGAGTACAGGGTTATTTAAGCTAACATTTGCGGGCATTTTCTCGATAGAGCTCCAATTCAATGTATTGGAGGGACACTGATTAAATAATACGAAAATGACAAATGATGACCCGAACTTTTTAGGACATACTTTTCATGTTCACAGTGATATTTACAAACAACATTTGAATAGTCAGCTCGGAAATTCGGTCTCATTTTGAAAACGATTTTCTTACAATAATTTGCTGTACATTCCTCAGCTCTGATTACTGCATCCAATATCCATGAAGGAACTAATAACGTTGCTTTCGTACTAATGTGTCCTTCCCTCGTGACTCAGTTATTGATGTTTGCAAAAATACAGGTTTAGTTCCGTCAAACGTCTAGTATTATTTAGTAGTATTTGTGGTTAAAATGAATTTATTAATCTAACTATAAAACAATTCTAATTCTTATTTTTAATATATACAAATATTACCATAATATTGATAATTTATCGATGAGAGGGAATTTGATAATGCTCAAAATCAACAATATTCACAAATAAAATTTGTTTACTGCTGCTAAGAAATTGGACAAAGCTATGAGTCAACGAAACCGAATCTCATTACTCAAATGGTAAATAAACAGCATCTAGAACAATTGAACAAGAGCCATCGAACTCTGTAGAATTACAGAAGCTGAAAGCCGATCTGCACTGCCCCTCTCCACCACGAAGACCAAGATCAAAGCAACCTTTCATTTCCGCAGAGTATCGCGTTGATCTCGATTCAATTGACCTCTGATTCAACAGCGTTGCGTGATAAAGGTCCCTAACAGAGCTCTGTTCTTCTTTGAGTCCTCTTCCAACTACTGATTATTTAGGGACATCAATCATTCAGTGCAGAAGTTAAGTTCTCTTTGATGGGACGAGAGGCACGCTCGTGACGTTGCCGCACGAAACTCATTTCGAAAAGAGACCAGAGATCGAGGAGCAACAGCCCAACTAATTAATGTTTCGTGAACTAATTAAGTAGGACACGGCCGCGAAACTTCCGTAACCTCCAAAACCTTGCGATGAAGTCAAAAATAATACTCTTGAACTGAGCTCTCGGTAAACGACTTTCACCCAATTACATCATAAAAAGGAAATTTTTGGAGTCTCCCCTTAAGAAAAATTACGAAGAATGTACACGTGGATAATTATAAATGTTCTTTAGAAAGTAGCTTCATAAATAAAACCGCTATAACAATTTTTCACGTTTTTTTCTGGGGGGGATGAGAAATGGCTTAATTTGAAATATTCACGCTGTAATTAGCGAGAGCAACCCGGTACAGAAGTTGCGGTCGCAGTTCATAAACGCGCCACCAGGGCGCGGGCGTTATGATGATAGATGAAGAACGCGCTGCGCGGCATGGCGGGAGGGAGTGTTGGTCGAGGGGCGTTGTGAAGAGCAGCGCGCGCCCTCGACAGCCCTTTGTGGCGGGACCATCCCCGCGAGCCCTTGGGTCCTCGCGGTGATTAGGGGCGGCTCCCCGCGTCCGCGGCCACCCATCAGCCATCAGCAGCCGTTCATCAGTCATGGCGACCGAATGCGAGTGATTGACGATGACAGAGGTGTGGATGGGAAATTTTGCCGCTCGCTTCCCCTCTCGCGATTACGCATTTCCAATATGATGTAAATTCAGCGCCGTCACCTCTCCAGGCCTCTCTCGAGTACTCTTTTCTCTGCCGGGATGAACAGGGTGGATGGAGCTGCATGATCCTTCAGCTTGATTAAGAATTTCTCTTTGCATTCAATTAATAAAGAAGGTGCGTGCACAGCGCCGCAATGTTATCACATAAATGGGATGGATTAAATAGGATTAGCTTGAAATTAATGAAATTATTCCTTGAAAAGGAGAGTCGAGATAAAATCAATTTCGAAGAAAACCAATCCCAATGTTAACAATTGTGTAAATATCAATTACACTTTAATTTAAGGGAATATTATTTTTTCCTCGGACGTTCTTGGTTTAAAAATGGAAAATATGCACTTATGAATGAATATTCAGTGAGCGTAGAACACCGAGTAACTAGTGGCTTCCACAGCACACACGTTGTCCCATTATTTCTAACATTTGCGATTTTCGAAAATTCAGAGAGTTTAATGCAACTGAGTCCTGTGCCGATTTCAAGCAAAAATTGCTCTATCTGTGGAAGAAATTTGAATAAAAAATTTTGAGTCGTTTTTGAGAAACAAATTGTTAATTCCAACTTCAAGCACAAAATACGCGAAAACTACTGTTTGGTTCAAAATATTGTAAACACGATTTCTTGTATATTTTACTTCAAATTTTACTGAAGAAAGAATATTATCAATTTGGTACTTTTGCAATGTTAATTTATCGCAATATTCCGTGGGTTTGCCAAAAATCGGAGCAGCACCAATTTTTACCAAACAGCACCAAGTAATTTAGAGTCTTTTTGAGAAAATAATTGCTTAAAAATTGCCTCTATTTCACGCAAAATTACGCTAAAACTACTTATATCTTCGGAACATAACCTAATTTCATTACATAACCTTATTATAAGACGCAAGTTTTTATTTCAAGATCTTATTCAAGACCAATAAATTTCACTTAAAAACCTTTTGTTTTCTTTAATATTATAGTTGTAGGAAGAAGTCGAATAAATTTGAACTTGTGCAATTTTCAAAAAAGTAAATTAATGAAAATTAAAACGGTACCTTTTGAAGTGCCATTTACGCTATCTCGTACAATGTTTAATAAAATAACCATTTTTGAGAAAATTTTCTAAACGTTGACTCTTCAAATAAACTATCCCCCAAAATCAAAATATCCGTTTCAAACTCGCAGAGCCTCGATTTCGTTCAAATGGATCAGAACACATCAATTTTGGGAGAAAATGACCTGAACGGTTTAGGCGCTAATTTGTCCAGAGACGAACAGACGAATACAAGTTTACGTTAACAGTAAACAAGATGGCGCCGAATTAAATTTTCACGTATCCAATCCATTATACTCGTACGTGGTGCCATTGAATATGCCTGGTTTATTGTACTAAGTTAATTATATTAAATATATGACTAAAAACTTTGTGGTTGACCCTTTCTTGGATCCTTACTAACCGTTAAGGGATTCCGTAATATCTCTTCTACGACCAAAGAAAATGGGTTCAAACCAAGAAGGTACGAATGAAATTGTGTCCGAAAATGCTTCACTTTTTACTTTTGACAGTAGAAATGCTTCATAAGCAAGATTCTACGGCCCTCCAATATTACATTTCTCATTCAATTACATAGGCGAATAATCACATTTCTGACGCTCTATAGAAATACTATTTCTATAATACTATTTTTGAAACCTGTCGATTATGTCGGCTGTCATAAAAACTCAGCAAAGATGGCGTGATACAATTTAACGCTACTAAGATCTACGACGATACTAATCTAACGAAATTAGGAATAAGTAAATTACAAATCTCACTGAAATCACTTTCAATAACCAGCTTTTAACAACGTGGAAAGTTATCTCGTCTAACACGAGGTATGCAGCTCCGCTTCTGCTCTTCCTCGCAACTGTGTATTTCTGAAATCTAGTTTGTCAGTCCCAACAGGCCAAACATTTTGCTGTTGTGACCCAAACCAGGTGCTGGCCTCGGGACGAAACGGAGCAGGCCTTCGGGGGGCGCGCGAGGTAACGCGTAGCGCGAGCCCCAAGGTCTGTTTTTCGGCGCAGCCGAGGGCGAACTCTGCAGGCAGCGCAGAAACCGAGGCGCAGTACGTGGTAGAAACGGTGCACAGGGTAGCAAGAAATGAGCAGGGTGATAGAGATGGCGGTTCCAGATGTGAACGACTCGGTAAACGTGATAAGAAGCTCGAGATACGCCACACTGCTTGTCTCTAAAGTAGATTTCCTCCAAAAAGAGCTTTCAACAAATCCATTGCTTGAGAATCACATCGTCTAAAAATTTTATCACTAAAGGAAATCCTATGGGAGTAAAATTTAAAAAAACAAACTATGTGGTCGTTATTTTTGAATGTTTATGCTGATGTAAGGGGTATGATAGTTTACTGGCAGATGTTGAGGCTGGCGTTTTGTAATTAATAGTGCATGGAAGATGTAAATACAATTCAGTTGCGGAAAAATATACTGGGAAACATCTACAAAATAAACCTTATGAATGTAGCTCAAAGCCAGTATACCCGCAGTGACTCGAACCGTGAGACCCGACGGACGTCGAATTTTTGACACTGACTACGAATATGTAGCTACGTCGAATTCTGCCGCAAAGAACACCGCGACGAGTGCCATAAATGTCCACGAGCATTCGAAAGATCTCTGAAGTTAAAATAAATTTTCTAGAATTCAGGTTCAATTATTTTAGGGATTGCAAAGTAAATATTCATATTCATAAACAATAATTATGTAAATATATTAATATTTTTCTGGTATTGTCATTTCTTCTTATTTATTCTGTGTCCTTTATCTAATCCCTAAAGGGTTAAAATTCGTTATATTTCGTCTTTAAGTGCGGCGGGAATAGAACCTTTTTTAAGTTTGGAAAATTAAAGCACCACTTTTTTCACGTTTAAAAATATAGTTACATATAAGTAGGCATTCGAGATGTTCAAAGTAATTCTTTCCTGAATGTTGATTACATTGCCATTGCTATGAAAATTTTTTTTACGAGTGCCTTAGTGACTATTTGGGGTAGAATAAATCATTGCCACGGCTACGGAAATAGCTTAACAGTGAGCACATTTATCCATTTGCGTACCTGTAGAAATATGACATTTTATTTCTATTGCTTGAATGAGATCAGTCGTATCTGTTGCAAATGAACGAGGAGGCCGTGGCGTTCACCTCACGGAAAGAGGATGAGCGCAATTATGGCAGACTGATGGCAGGGAGGCAGAGAGAGATACGACGGGGATGATGTCAGGAGATGAGGGAAGGTGAAACGGGGACGAAAGCAAAATGAGGTGAAGGAGAAGTGGAAAGGAGGAGCACAAAGAATGGGAATGAGTGGGAGAGAGACAGTGACGGACGCGACGGCGAAGGTGAGAACGAAGACCAGGAGGAGACGCAGGTGGAGGCGGATCGGCAAAGGGAAGGCAACGGGAAGCGGAACGGGAAATGGAACGGGAAAGGGAAAACGGAAGGGGTGGGAAAGACGAGGAAGAGAACAGGGAAGGCGAAGGGGTAAAGCGAAGATGCTGGTGAAGGCGGAGTGGAATGCTGGTGAAGGTCAAGCGGAAGGAAAGCCGGAGGGAAACGCCCAGGCGGAAGCGAAGGCGCACTAAGGCGGAGGTGTGGGTGGGGCGGCGGCGTGGCCTAATCAGGCTTCACGAGCGCCGCTGGCGTCGGTAATTAGTGTCTGCCGGCCGGGGGGGCGTGGGCGGCGTGAGTTTTGCGCCTCCGCGCCCCCGCTGCGAGCGGCGGCGCCTGCGGGCGCAAGAAGGCGCCCTGCGCGGGGGCGACCAGCCCTGCGCTTGGCCCTTCCGGCTTCAACGCCTCGCAGAAAGGAGCCACATTCTGGGAGAGGAGTGGCGTGTATCTGCTTTCGAAAAGGGCAGATTGTAACAAAATATGTTCTTACTATTTTTTTGAGATGGTAGATTCTTGATAATATAACAGTGAAGAAAGAGAAGTAAAGCGAGAGGTAGAGGGAAGGTGTGAGAGAGAGAGAGAGAGAGAGAGAGAGAGAGAGAGAGAGAGAGAGAGGAGAGAAGTACAAGGAGTGAGCGAGAGAAATAAAGGGAATGAGACAGAGAAATAGAGGGAATGAGAGAGAAATAGGTGAAAAGAGAGAGAAATAGGTAAAAGGACAGAGAGAGAAGTATGTGAAAAGAGAGAGAGAAATAGGTGAAAGGACAGAGAGAAATAGGCGAAAGGAGAGAGAGAAATAGGTTAAAGGAGAGAGAGAGAGAAGGACATAGAAGAAGAAAAAGGAGACGAAAGTAGAGAGAGAAACAATGAGAAAAAGAGAGAGGACGAATAGCTTCATTTATAGGATATTGCGTATTGATATAGGAAAGATCTTGCGGGGGTATTATGTAAAACATTTTCCAGTTTAATTATATTTTTCGAGGCTAATGGCGCTTAGAGGAAACTACAATTATGTAATAGAAGTAACTTCTCTGAAAAATGTAATGGTGTTGAAGGATCTTCAGCGTGAAGCGTGTATAGAAGGAACGCGTGAATGTAAAAAATGAAAACAACCATTAAATTGGGATTAAAGTGTATGGAGATATCAATGAAATCAACCATTAAATTGGGATTAAAGTGTATGGAGATATCAATGAAATCAACCATTAAATTGGGATTAAAGTGTATGGAGATATCAATGAAATCAGACGCAAGGATTGTAAGTGATCTAAACTATTAGAGCAGAACGTGTCGTCGCACGAGTATGGAATTTGTTTTGATGGAGTTATTAATTTCCTCTAAGTGTATGTTAAAATGCAAGGTGCCTGCTAAATATAGTGATCAGGCTTATCTTGTGAAGATAACGGGTGAAAACCATTAAAGATAACGGGTGAAAACATAATGAAGACACTATTATCTCTGCAACTCGTGGTTCTCTGTTTTTGCTTTTTTTTATTGGAAATGACAGGTTCTAACACACTATTTAAGAATTATCTTTCCAAACGTTTTCGTCATCAATCCTTTTTGGTTAAAGTGCATTTATTTATCAACATGTGCAATGAAAAGTTGTTCTACAGAAACAAAATGGATCATTCCAAATGAATTTTGGAAAAGGTTTCGCGCACCAACTTGAATTTTGATGGAATTTTATTTAAAAAATTCCACATGCGTTAAAGAAACGTTTGTAATATTGCAGCTTTACAGGCAAAATATTTTTTTTTAGATTTAGCAGTTTGATTGATCCTGTCGGGCGTTGATATTCAATAACTTAAAATCGTTTTCGGAACTTGGGGAACAAGGATATATTTTTTGTTAAATAAACGAATCTGACCTTTTATTTACAATTTGTCGCTTTATTCATAGGATATATTATGCATTTTTCATTTACGGAGGCTAAACTGCATCAAGAACTCCAAAAATAATAGTGTTAAATAAATTCTACACTTAAGCAAAAGTGTGTAAGAACATTGAGAATGGTAAGAAAGAATACTTTATTACCATTCATTTCAAACTAAAATCAGAGTGATCTAACTAGGGATAACAGAGATATTGGGGTCTATATTATGTTATCATCCTCCATTTTAATGGTGTCTGAAGATAACTCCTACCACAACATTTCGGAGCACTTTTACATAAACTAAGATGTTGTACAAACTAAGAACGAAAGGTTTTTGTATACTCAAGCGTCACTGCAAAATCATCTTAAGACAATTTTATTACTTTCCCCTCAATTTTACAGAACTGAATTATAATGAATTGGAAACTAATGGGTTAATATCGTAAATAAAGAAATTGTATATTGGTAATGAAAATATTTGAAGTACTGCATACTTGAAAATATACATTCATTTCATCGTTAAAAACCATCATTGGGAGTTATATCTTTTATTCCCAATAAAGGAGATACACAGGAGAAAAATAAATTAAACTTTGACGAATTTACATCAGTTAGATTTTCTGTAAAATTGTCTTCTGCATCATATCTGCCTTGCATTTCAGCCTAGACTTCATTGAATATGCTAAAGATTTTCTTTTTTTTATATTCACGAATTTTCGAACCGGAACAAGCGAAATTCATAAGATTTTATAAACATTAATTGTGTTCCACTTTCATTTCGACTGAATTCATCAGAAACTTCATTTTGAAACAAATGACAACAAAACTTCGTATTTCACTTCTAAATTTATTATTTCAACAATAAGTAAGCAATGGCTATAGATTGAGATTTGGCCTACTTTGCACTGTTAGTTTAACGAAGCTTTTCTAATTGAGGGTAAAGGTTTTGAAAAGTTTACGGAGCAACTGAAAAAGGAACTAGAGGTGCTACAGAATGGCACAGACTTTCTCGTAGTTAAGTTTTCTAATTCTCTTGGTGTCGATTGGTTTCACGGTCTTCTCTAATCCTCGTGCCAGCTGCCATCTATCACCGACCAGAATACTGTTACGATTCTAGGTGGTGAATTAAAAGTCTGGTATTATTTTAACAAAAACGTTTATTTTTTTTTCTTAACACAATCGCTGAAAACACTTGATTATTTATTTACACTACACTTTTCTTGATTATTTATTTACACTACACTTTTCTTGATTATTTATTTACACTACACTTCTCTTGATTATTTATTTATACTGTTCACTTCTCTTACACACTCGCACAGTCCTAAGCACTGGTCACAGTTCACTGCACTGATCACAGTTCGATGCATTGACCACGGTTCACGTCACTGACCACAGCACGATGTACTGACCACGGTTCACGTCACTGAGCACAATCACTGCACTGCTATTCACCGCGATGCACACTCTCACAGTTCAGCTTCCACTGCGAACTTAAGACTGACTCGCGGTCGCCGGCCGCCGCGTATTTATACTCGGCGAGTATCGCCGAGAACTTTCCGGACCCCGCGAACGTTCTGGAATAATCTACTGCAGGAACCGCCGGCAGATGACGCAACCCGCGCTCACAGGCAGCTCGTGGTGGCGCCGGCAGATGGTGCAATCCGCGCGTACTGTTCGTACGTGGTAGTTCATAGTGATGCCGGCCGGTGACGCAATATTCGTTACAATACATTTTTTGAAACTTTTTCGGTTAACGGTTTCTAAATAGTAGAACCTAAATTATACTTTTCTACTCCCAATGTATAATTCTGTCATTTGATGCCTGCAACCCATAGCATAATGATACTCTTTGCGATACAGATTTCATTATGATACAGGTTCTTGACCAATCCCAGAGAAGTTTACAATCTAAGAATTGACACTTCATTAATCGTTGAGAATCGTTCTAGTAAATGTTGTCTTCGATTGCGTACATTAAAATTTCATTTAATATTGTACTATGTTTATCAGTTTTAATTTCTTTTATTGTCTGTAATTTTTAGTTGAATATTATTTAAAATAAATTGGATTGTAATTTCACTTTGATCCTATTTGACTAGCGCAGTGATAGTGATAGAGGGAACATTTGACTAACGTTAAGATCAGAACACAAGTTATTGTGTGTTATATGTTGCTGCCGTGTGTTTGTCCTTTAAAACCGGCCAATTCTTTGTATGAAATGTCTAGCGAATCAGAGGAGAAGTTAATATCTCCATAAATAAGAGAACAAGCGAAAATGGTGGCCTCAGAATTATTGCCGCAACGTTTGTATTCTCTCGCAGGCGAACTGGTAAACCAAAGCCACCTGCGGCAGGTAGGGTAGCTGTCCCCTAGGTAGCCTCGGTTGAATCCTGCATGTCAACTACCACGAAACGATTCAATGTAAAAGTTTAACTTCTAAAAGTCGTAGAAAAAGTACCGTATAAAACTCGATGTAATGGGTGTTAATACACTCCAGTGAAGTTTACGATACTCGCTCGTATCGTAATATCACACTCTTGTATTAATAACCATCATTACATCGTTTCATAATGTACTATTTAAGAGTAGTAAAAAAAGGCTATGACGTCGTCCTTTTTATTGAAAAATTTGAAGCCGTTTTTAAGAAAATGGCGATGAAGCATTACTTACGAAATTTGAGTTTTCTAACATCATCTATTGAGTTTTCTAAAAATTTCATTTGAAGTACTTCCACTAACAAAAGCAATAATGCATACAAATCGATGTAAATGCGCATATTAATGGCGTGAGAGATGTTTCAAAAAAATTAAATGTGTAATTTTAGAAAAACCCAAAAGAATATAGCAAAATGAACTTCACGTCATATTAAATAGTGCAACTAGCACTATCTATTGGAAACATTTGGAGTCATTTTTAAGAAAATTGAGTTTGAGCGTTTCTGATAATGCGGAATTTTGAGCATTTCTACAGAAAACTGTTAAATTTTCGAGAAACTTTAATTGACAATATTGAAAGCACATGTACTCATAGATCTAATAATGTGAAAAAATCGCATCTAATGTAAATATTATCGACGTGAGAGACAAGTAAATAAAATTACATTTTTGTAATTTTTGAATAAACGAAAGAATAATGCAATACAACGTTTATGTCGTCTTATAGTGCTTTTAGCACTATTCATAATAAAAAATTGGAGACGTTTTTGAGAAAAAATTGTTTTCGTTACTTTTAAAATTGAAAATATTGCACTCCCTACTGCGCAAAAACTACTAAAATTTTCAAGAAAATCTATATGACCTTATTAAAAGATCTGATGAACAACAAATTTCATTTGAACCACAAATCTGTAGCTTTATTTTGTAGTTGTAGGAAGACGCCGAAAAAAATTTAAAACGATTCAAAACAACTCTCGCAATTTTCGAAAATTCTGAGTTAACCGCGAAAATCGGACCTATGCTACCTTTATAAGTGTATTTTGCTCTATTCTTACAAAAAAATTTAAAGAAAAAATTTGGTGCCGTTTTTCAGAAAACTTTGAAAATGTCCGGGGTGCTTCATGTATAGTACCCCCAAATTTTAAAGAATGTTTTTCAAAGTAAAAACTGAGGCGAAAGGTAAAGAAACAGGAGAGTAGCGGAGAGGGTCCCGAATCGCGAATTTCCTGCGGTTGTGAAAGGAGGACAATATATCTTAAACCTCTGGGCCGGAGGTGCGTTAGCAGAAACTTCACAGCGTACTCCGTCCCTGGAGCCTATCCGTCGCCGCCGCGGCCCAGAGGGGTGACGGGGGGTACCGGAATGAGAGAAAGCAGTGCAAAGCAAGGCGGAGAGAAACAAGGAGGGGCGAGGCAAGGCAGGGCGAAGCAAAGTGGGGAGAAACAAGGAGGGGAGAGACAGGGTGGGACGAAGCAAGGCGCGGAGAGGCAAGGCGGGGAGTGGCAAGGCGGGGAGAGGTAAGGTGGAAAGAGGTACGGCGGGGAGAGGAAAGAGGGGTGAGGCAAGGCGGGGAGAGGCACGGCAGGGCAAGGCAAGGAGAGGCAAAGAGGGTCGAGGCAAGGCAGGGCGAGGCAAAACGGTGAGAGGCAAGGCGGAGAGAGGAGAGGCTGGGTGAGGCACGGCGAGGAGAGGCAAGGAGGGGCGAGGCAAGGCAGGGCGAAGCAAAGTGGGGAGAAACAAGGAGGGGGAGAGACAGGGTGGGGCGAAGCAAGGCGCGGAGAGGCAAGGCGGGACGGTAAGGGGGAAATGGCGTGGTCGGCATGAGACGGCGCTGTGCGGGAAAGGGCGAGGCTAAGAAGAAGGGAGGCGTATAGGACTGTGTTTAAAGGAAAGATGGAAATGAGTTGGTGGTGTTCGGGAAAGAATCTAAGTTCTGCTGGATCGTGTAACTTTTGTGTGCCGGATATAACTATGGAAGTTAATGTGTATATCATCTTCAACACTATGCGTGTAGTATAGTATTTTCCCCAAATATCTGGTGACGCGTAAGTGACTATATCTGGTGACATTAGTGTGTTGTTGCTAGTCTTGAATTAAATTTCGAAGCCAGAGAGATTGTAGACTTCAGATTGGCTTGGTTATTTTCTTTCCGACCGTGTCAACTGCTAAAGTCATTAGTACCGTGAGTGTAGTGCTTGTTTTTCACGGAGGTGGCGGTAATCTTTCTCCACTGAATGCTGTGCCATCCGGCACCGACCTGCACATCGGTTAGCGGGGTTTTCCTCAGCCAGATATCTCCCACAAGCGGGGCACTACCACAGCCGGGACAAGCTCGTGAGCTCCGGACTTTTCTCCTGGCAAGTATGATAGGGTAGTGCATGTAAGTGTGTTTGTCAGTAATGAGTGAGATAGGATAGGGAATGAGAAGGAAAGATCAGGCGCAGTCCGTGGCCCGTGATTAGGGTGTGGCTCCGGCATTCGCCAGGTGTTCATAAAAAAAAAACACGGAAAACTACCGACAGTGGAGCCGGTTGATAGAATTCTCCTCAGAGAATAGCGACTGGATTGGACCTAGTTAACTAGCTAGTGTCGAAAATCCTGACACTGTCGGGAGTCGAATCCTAGACCATCGCGGTCAGAGTCACTGCAGTGACTCAGTTGATACTCTGAGCCACCTGAGACGATCTGCGGATGTAAATGAATTGAACTGATGAATTATGGATTTTATCAATTGAAATCAATAAATAACACTTTTTCAAATAATTTTAGCTCTTTGATTACAGACAAATATATGAATAATATCAGTATTGACTATGGTAAATATTTATTTATACATCTACATATGGACGTGGTTGTAATATACTTCTTCTATTCAGTAAAAATTGATCAGAATCTTGACAATGAAGATGCTTAACGTTTATATGGATTTTTATTTTGATTATCATCCATGCACGGCTCTCCCTTGATCGAAGTGCCTGGAAAGTTATAGAGTGTATTTAAAAATTGTCTATAAAAAGTAGTAACTATTCAATGAACACCACTTAACTTCATCTTCTCAAATTTTGTGGTAGAAAAAGTTATTGAAGAAATACATAAAATTATTGAAAGATCATTTAATTTTCTCTAAAGTACAAAATCTAGGGTTCGTGAATTAATTAAATATACAGCACTTTAAAGAAACTCTCAAAATTTGGTGTTTATAAATAGTTCAAATATTGGGGAGTAAAATAAGTTACTTGGTTTTACAGGATTTAATCAATACTTTCTAATACTTCAGGCCTCACAACTCGATCCGTAACGTCAGCACATGTAATGGAGAGGAATATTCGAATATAACGAAGTGTGAGCGGTAGACCAGTGCATCAACTGATGTCACTGCAGCGCTTCTGACCGGAAGGTCCTAGGTTCGAGTCCTGACGGCGGCAGGATTTTCGACACTAGCTTTTCAGCTAGGTCGATTTCAATCGCTGTCTGCAGGAGAATTCTAGCGGCCGGCTGCTCTGATCGGTAGTTTTCCGTGGTTTCTCCGATCAACACCAGGCGAATGCTGGAGCAGTACCATACCAAACGGGCCACGGACCGCGCGCGATCTGTCCTTCCTCTTCCTTGTCCTATCCTCTCCCCTTACACACACATTTACACTTTCATGCACTACACTACCACCAATTCCGGGAGATCGGTCGGGAGCTTAGAGCTTGTCCCGGCTGGGGCGGTGCTCCGCTCGTGGGAGAGTCCTAGGTTAGGGGGAAACCCCACTAGCCGACGGTAGGTCTCGCCATCCAGCGGGGGAAGATCACCGCCATCTCCCACGGAAAAAAAACATGCACTACACGAACGGGACTAATGACCAAAGCAGTTGACGCGCCCGGAAACAGGAAAAAATCAATCAATCAATCATGGACTGAAGAACACTGATACTTTTGGAGCTACTTTAAAGAGCAAAAATGTTTGCTCTTTTTTGTCATGAAGAAGGCTTTCATGGCGGATATTGCGTTCTAATAGGCGATATTAAATAACTTGATGTGGCCAATGATATTTTAGCATTCTCTTTATTATTGTTGAAAGAATTTAATAGAAGAAGAATTATATCACTCGTCAACCCAATTGCATTTCCAAAATTTCTATTGGAATCATTCAATTGGAAGATAAAATACAAATTAGGTTCTTGATGTAACTTTTAATTATAGATTAAATTCAACAAAGAAATTAATGGAAGCAAGACAATGAGTAAGATGAAGGAAAGGTAAAGATGTCAAATAAATTATTAGTTTTAATGAAATGAAATATATTTGCCAATCAGAATGTCTTTTTAACTATCAAAAGCAAATGACAAAAATATCAGTCGTTTTATAAGTAGAGTCTAAAAATCTAGAGATAATAAATTTTGAAATACTGCTTTTTGTATTCTCAATTCTATTTAATTTAATTTAATATTGTAGAAATCACAACCGTTAATAAGTAGTAGGATATGGATCCCGGGATCGGTCAATTAATGAAATATATTAGTTTGCTAACGTTTCGGAATATTTAATTCCTTCATTAGGGCTAACAAAAAACACAATCACAAGGAATAAGGACAACTTTTCTGAGCAACAACATTAGAAATCACACAAAAAATGCCATGAATCAACATACATGAAGAAAAATAAACAAATAAATAAATAAATTATATACTGTATATATAAGCCAAGGTAATATAAACGGTACACAACTTACTAATACATAAACTGGTCAAACATCATGTTCGCCTACAGCCCAACTCCAATATAGAGTTGCTCAAGCACACAAGTCCATTGCAAGTCCGACCAGGGCCACGGCCCGAAAGAAAGTGAATGAAAAACCAGTGTATTGTCAGAACCACGTGCTGAGCAACTCCATGCCGGAACCATGCGTATCCGGTTTCATTTTCATTATTCTTTTATTTATTTATTTTCCTTTTCTATTTAATATCTTTTTCTCCGACCACGTGTTACGAAAAAAACAATTTATTTCTTTTAATTATTTTTTTATATGGAGTTTTATTAGAGTTATCAGAATTATATATTCTATTAGAGCTATCAGAGTTATCTATTTGTTAATGTTGTTTCTCAGACAAGTTGTCCTTATTCCTTGTGATTGTGTTTTTTGTTAGCCCTGATGAAGGAATTAAATATTCCGAAACGTTGGCAAACTAATTTGTTTCATTAATTGACCGATCCCGTGATCCATATCCTACTACTTTAATTTAATAAAAATATGTCTTTATCTAATAATGTTATATATATTTCCAAATTATATTGGCTAGCTCAGTTTTGATATTATTTACAATAATACTATTTAACACGCACTCGCTTTGTTCCCCGTTGATCTCAGGTCTTTTTATAATACATACTTTAATTCGTGGGCCTGAAAATCTACAGATCGTACGAGATTACGGATGATAGAATTGTTTATACTCAGGAAACTTATATTTACGGCTAGATATTGTAAATATTCAGATTTTTTATTTTTATTGTAGTGTTTTAAGATTCATTTCGTAAAAAGTAAAAATGATGTGTTTTTTTTTTCAGATATAAGAAGAAACTTTGAAAGTTCTAAAAAAGTTGTGTTTCAAATCATAAGTATATTTTTCAAAAAATTTTAGTTCAATAAATTTGAAAATTTATAATTTCAATTTAGTAGTAAAATGTGGGGTTTAAGTAGTAATAAAAGTTTAAGTAGTATGTGCAAGTTGATTTTTTCTATTAATATACTGCCCCTTCTAGAGCTTATAAAAACGTATTAAGTAGTATTTGGTTAAAAAATAGACGAGTTGCTTTTTTAGTAATAAAATGTGGGGTTTAAGTAGTAATAAAAGTTTAAGTAGTATGTGCTTGTAAAACATAATTTATTTGAAATAATTATATTTATTGCGTTAACATCATAAACTTTAATACACGCGACTAGTACGCACAAAGACGTATTCAGTTCATGGAGTCGAGTCTTCTCTAAAGAACCATTTCAGTGAATCAAAGGACCGTGCCATCCTAAACGCAGGGGTTTCTCCAAGATATTACATGCATGAGGGTTATAGAGAAATGACTAGACTCGTAAAAATCGAGAATTGCTACATTTTTAGCAATTTAATTTTTTCATTCAATAACATTCTCTGTGTAATACATTTCATTTTAATAATATTGTGCAGATATGTTTCTGATACTTTTCGATTCTCTTCGATTCACAACTGATTTGTATCATACTCCATTAAATGATTAATGTAAATCTTTGAATTTTAATGTAGGATATTTAGGTATACTATAAGGTTCATTTGCATCTGAATGTCACAATAACTGAAAAAACAAGAACATGGAATTTAGAGAGCAAAGAAGTTAAAAATAATATATGAATTATACCATGTATTGTACATGTACTGCACCATGCACTGTAAATATTTGTCAATGATCGCGAGATGAACAGTATTATGTTATGAATGAATATTAAAGTCAGCAAGTGCGTAGGGTAAATAATTGAGTACTCTTACAAAACCTATCTTGTTTTGACACGTTGAGATTATCATTTATCAAGCTTATATTTTCAGTTTAGAAATAGTAACTTTAGAAGTTCTTTGAATGTAGATGTTTCGGGTCATATTATAACACAAGGGAAAAATGTTAGAGAACATGTTGAATACCATAGTAAATATTTCTTTAATGAATTCGTCATATGCACTCATAGAAAAGAGGAGTCAAACGTTATTGAGCATTGGTAATCTTTTTGAGATGTTGCGTAAATTAATTAGAATGTTACGTTCCATTGACTACGCACATATTTTCTAATATTACAAGATATCGGAGTTTCTGAACGGATTTTTTTTCATTACGGGTTAAAGGGCGTTTTGTAGTAATTTGTTGCCTACTCCAAAGGGGGAGAGAGAACAAAGCAATTTCCAGGAACGACAGCTGGAAACGAGTCCCGCGAGACGCGAATCGTCCGGAGTGACGCAAGTTGCGCTCCCTTTCGCCAGAGAAGCTGCGCGGAGGCCGACAAAGACGGTGCAATGCTGGAAGTCGGGGGCGGGGTGGTGTTAGGTCGCTGATTCGACGCACCGCGCTCGTCAGCGCCGGGAAAGTCTTCCACGCAGCTGCAACTCCTTCTGCTTCCGTCTCGATTCCCCTCATTCAGGGGGCCACAACGGTTCTTTTTGTTTGCACAGTTAGCCGTTCAGATTCCTCTATTTTACTAACAAATAAAATACACCCCCATGTATATATATATATATATATATATATATATATATATATATATATATATATATATATATAGCGTAACTTAAGCACCTCCTGTAGATTCCCTTACAATAGAAGTATTCCCTTATTATAGAAAGGGAACACGCTAAACCAAAAAAGGGTAGAAACCAAAAACTGGAGAAGTTGGTTTGTATTTGAGGGATATAATTGAGGGTATAAATGACAAGTTGATAGTATCAGAGAACTTCATAATTTTACCTAAAATTAATACAGATATTAATGAAAAACTGATACTGAACTTTTGAAGGTATCTTTACAGTACATTGAATTACTTTTTAGCATGAGAGTATTCACTTCATTGTACAGCTTTAGCATTTGTATGTATATGATGACATTGTAATTTATAACTTTTAGAAAGATAGAAATGTGATATTTAAAAACGTATTTTCAAGATTTACTCGTTTACAATTATGTATGAGATCTTTTTATTTATTACATTTAATGTAATTAGATGTATCGCTTGAACAAAAAGCATCTAAGAAGTTCGTTGGATTCTTTGAAATAAATAAATAAATAATCACGTTAAAATTAAAAATATTCCAACAAGTTTCGAAACGTGAATGTAAAATTTCAATAAAGAATTATACGAGTAATATTTTAGACTCTGAAGGTTTTTAATTTACGTTATTAATTTAATGATATTCACTATCCACGACACAAGTAGAGGAAAAATTCAATATAATTAAATGACAAAATTCTCTTTTTTCGAGAATATTGGAATTTTTCTCATTTCAAGGCACGGCGTTTTCTGGAAAGTTTACAACATGAGAGTTTGAAATAGAAAGTGGTGCAAAGCGAACAGGTCGTCTTCGTTGGAACTTTCATTAGAACCAAAATGAATACTTAAGTTCTAAATGGTATGGTCCACTTCAAACGTTTCATTTGTTAATAAATGACAGGTGCCTTGCTGCAAGTTCCCACATGCATTACTGTGAGTTAAGCTCATAATATTAATGGGTATATTAGAATGTGTGTATTGGTAATTCTCACCTGAACGGATAGAAGACATAATTCGCTTTGTAGTACATGGATATAATACTTTTGTTTACATATCTCAAATAACAGTACAACTGATGAAAATGTAATGTCGTGAACGACGCGCAAGTGTTTGTACTTTGGCAAACCCTACTCTAATTGGTTGCTCTTTCTCGGGCATGTTCTTATTCACCGAAAATACCAAAAAGCTTCAAACCCCTTCCCTCTCCTCTACCTTTCAGCTTTTCCTCTTCCTCCGAAGGTTCTCCCCTCGTTGGCTGATAAATGTAACGACCTGCGTGTGTAAGTGATTTCATCTCCTGTTTCTCTTTCTTTTCAATTTCTCCGAGAGCTGCAGGGAGCCGGATTCGACTTTCAATTTCCACAACGAGAGAGCTTTTAAATAAAAAGAGACCGCCGGTCTTACCTGCACTTAACGCGAATTGGATTCTCTCGCAATTAGGACGGGGATTCCCCGCCCTCACCCCGTGCTTTTCGGGCATGCTTCTCTTAATTGTAATAGTTATTGAGGAAATATGAGGGAACTCGTGCTCTTTTATGACTCAGACACAGGTGGCCTTGTGTGCTCCAGAGGTTGGCTCTTTCCAGTTAGGATGTTCTTAATCATTTTTTTCCATGCTGGATGAAGGCAAGAATCCTTACCTAAACGCCGAGGCGCAATTCATAAAAATATCTGTTGGTTCAAACGCTTCTAAATACTGATTAAAAGTGCTCTCTCATAAAAAGCTGATTGTAAGACTTATCTAAAGAGCAAACATGGATGTGAAGTACTGATTATCTACTTTAGCTTGGCACTTGAGGTGGGTATTTTTATTTTAAAATGCTTTGCTATTCATGCTTTGCAAGTTATATATATATATATATATATATATATATATATATATATATATATATATATTTTAAACATATTACTGTTGTCGGTCTCATTGATTCATTCATTTTCGGGCACAGAAAGTTACATGCAAAAGTATTCATTAAAATACTTGTTTAAATTTTTATTTCCTAACAAAATTAGATTCAATTATTTTCAGTCTTGTAAATCATATAACGGTTCATGCAAATGCTCGAAGAGAATATGGTAGTTCACTGCGTTTCTTGAATTTACTCGTAGTTTCATTGAAATCATCAAAATACGCGCCTTTATATAATTCTTTCAGAAAATCTTAGAGGGAACAGACGAGGACTTTAGCTAATTGATTTGTCTTGTGGAGAGGAATCGAATGGTTGAGCACTGCACGCGTCGCAAGTTCCTCCAAACACGTTTTAGTTGCTTAAAATGTGTTTTTAGGAAGTATTTTTAGAAAAATTTCGCATGTCATCATTTGTTTCGATTAGGGAAGGGGTTTAATCATGAATGTCGGACAGATGGTCGGATGCAGATTACTCGATTCCTACTCGAGATAACTGCTTTGAAATACTTTTTAAAATGTTTAGGAGAAAATCGTAGATGATGGGCGAACAAAATAATAGTTGTTTTTTTAGGGTTTAGGAAAGAGAAAGAATGGCAAAAGTAACTGTAAAGGGTACACAATCAATGAGACTGATAATAGGAAAAAATGTGTGATGTAGTTGTTAATACCGAACTAGTTTTTACCCAGTTTACACTTTCTCTCCATCTGTTGCATTACGTAAAGTACCATGCTTTTTTCGTTTTCACAACAAATTTTTGCACTACAAAATGCAGAAAAAATAGTGAAAACGAAATAATGCGTGTGCTAAAGTGCGGAAATGTATTGTGAGAACAATTACAAATTAAAGCGTTAATAGAACATGATGTGCGTATATACTCTTGAAATTAAACATTTTATTGTCAAAACCCTCACCTAAAACAGTGTTCCCGTACACGAATAAACGATTCCTACAAATGAAACTACCAAGGCCGGGGGGGCGATAAATTTGCGAATAATTCAATTACGTTAATTAAACTAAACGCAAACAGTCCGAAATAATCATGTTGTAATTAGCAAGGGCGAGCAATTTCCAACACAGAAACGCATTCCACAAGCACCCTCAAAAGTGGTAAATTCAAATATATCACAAGTTCTGTTTATTTCTTGTCACATTTGACTCTCATTTAGTATAAGGAAAAGAAATGTAATTTAAATGTTTGTATTCAGTGTACTTTTTTTATAATATTTATTGATCCTTGTTCGACAAAAGTTTGTCTTTCAAGGGTATGAAAAATTACATGAACATCATACAGAATATGAGGAGAAACTAAATAGCAACCTCTAAACAAATTTCTGATATGTAGACTTTTTTTAAATTTTTGAGAGTCATAATGATTTTAAAAAGAAACTGTTTATAAATAATACATTATTCATAAAAACATTTACAATAAATGATAGAAACTGTGAGAAGAGACAACTAAGGAGGATGTAAAAGATCTTTAGAATAACGTGATTTAATTCGCGGGAATGGATTAACTGTTTTTCCTAATTAAAAAGATGTATAAGCAGGAGAAGAAGAAAGAGAAGCATAAAATTTATCTGAGAGACGAAGAATTCAGGATTATAGAGGAATAATACCGAGTTCACGTAATATTTGATCGTTTCTTATGAACCAGGGTGCTTTCAATGCTTTCCTTAAATAATTATTTTGTATAACCTCTAATTTTTTAATATGAGTTTTTGCTGCACCACCCCAAATGGGGCATGCATAAGTTAACGAAGGGCGAATTATATATTTAAATATAGTTAATGCAGAATCTACAGAGAGGTGCGAATTTTTATTCAGAAGTGGATATAATTTTTAAAAAAAGCTTGAGATTAGTTTTATTTATTATAGATAAAATATGTGTTTTCCATGTTAATTTAGTATCTAGTTGTAATCCGAGATATGTAATTGAAATATTAGAACGAATCCAAGGAATTGCTTTATAATTAATAATAAGAGTATAAGTAGTAGTTTACATAAATATTGAATTTAGAATATCGATGTTCTTCTAATTTCTTTCGCACAGTATGAGTTAATAAATTTAATGATTTCTTGATTATGGGATCACGAGTAAGTTGCCATTTACGACGAGTAATGTGTTTAACAGTTATTAAATTTAATATTTCTTTAGGTAAAATATTAAAAGATAATTTTTTGGAAAGATGAGAATGAGTTGTTGATAATTCTAATGCCTTTTTAACATTATTTATAATAATCAAAATTTCATTATCAATGTGAGAAGAAGTAAGTAAAGAGGAAGGATATTTTGTAAAGCATTGCATATAAGAATTAAAAATATTCCAATTAATCCTTCCTTTAATTAGAGAATTATTATACTGATATGAAGTGGAAATTTTGTGAAATGTTATTAAAACTGGATTATGGTCCGAATTTAAAGCTGGTATACAATATTGCATTATCGGGAAACTTATATTTTGAGATATTACAATATCAAGAATATCAGGAGTAATGTTGGTATTATGTGAATAATAAGTTGGCTGTGAAGGAGGACGAACTGACCAATTATTTAGAGTGAGTAGATTATATAATATTTGACCTTGTGGAGAAGTACTATTACATCCCCAAGCTTGGTGTTTGGCGTTTAAATCACCGAGTAAAAGTGTTTTAGAATTGTTATTTAATAATAATTCTAGAGTTATTTTAGATAATTTTTTGTTGGGTGGTTTATATGCCGCTATTATATTTACAGGACATATAGAAAAGAAAACAGTGAGAGCTACTAATTCTAATTCAGGAGAATTAGGAACATATATTTGTAAATGTTTGATTTTTCTACGTATGAAAATTGCTACACCTCCTCCAGTAGTGATAGAAGTTCTGTCTTCTTTATATATTATATAATTTGGTATAGCACATTTTTTTGAATGAGTTAAATGTGTTTCTGTAACACAAGAAATGTCTATATATTGACTGTATAAAAAGTGTTTAAATTCAGCTAGCTGACGTAGAAGACCATTAGCATTCCAATTTAAAATTTTTACTTTAGTGTGATCCATTATTGAATATTCGTGGAATAACATCTTGAATTAATCGATGTATTTGTAGAAGTAAAGAGTTTAATATTTGATTTGTTATAATGGGAATGTAGGAATTAATTTCTGAACTATTAAAAGGAGAAGAATTAAAAGAATTATTAAGATATTGTTGGGATTTTGTAGATATAGAAGGAAGGGAAGGAAAATTATTCAAATCTATAGTAGGAGAGGAAGTTATAGAAGACGAACTCATAGGAAATTTAACGGTGATAGGGGGTTTATTTTTTGAATAATTTTGATTACGTAATGGAGAAGATAAAGGTAACTTTTGATTAGAATTTAATACTGGATTTGCGTTAGAATTTAAAGAATGTTTCTTAAAGAAAATACATTCTCGATAGTTAGCTGTGTGCTTCCCCTAAACAGTTTGCACATTGAGGAGTAGAATTTTTTGGTTTTTTACATTTTGAATAATGATGATTCTCAGTACAACGTACACCACGAGGTTCTAGAGTACAGTTGGCCTGAGTATGATTAAAGTTTTGACAATTTTTACATTGTATAGGAAAATTTGATTTAGAACGAAATTTAATTTTGACAATGCTATTAAATAATTTATCCAGTTTTATGATATCCCTATTAAGATCATTGACTGTAAGTTCAGTGTACTTTTAAATTGAATTAACGATTTGATAATATATATATTGT